>JAEIJG010000187.1:0-43331 GCA_037289395.1 Beauveria scarabaeidicola | reverse complement strand
AAAAAAAAAAAAAAAAAAAAAAAAAAAAAAAAAAAAAAAAAAAAAAAAAAAAAAAAAAAAAAAAAAAAAAAAAAAAAAAAAAAAAAAAAAAAAAAAAAACAACCCAGTTCATCGTCATACTTACTCATCCTCGGGTATTTGCCTGACAGCTACTATAATTCTTTTTGACTATTGCCCCCCCCCCTAAGAATGTCACAAGATGGCGACAAGCTGCGACTTGTCATTACGAGTACGATTGCCCGCCCGTTTGCCATCCAAAGTCCTAACTAATAAACTAATAAATATTGACAAGCTCTGCACATGATCTAAAATAGAAAACGCCCCCCCCCCCCCGGATCCATCCACAGTGGCAATTTCTCATGTCTTGGGGGTAGGCTTGCGCTAATGCAAGCCAACCAGCCAGCCCAGGTTTGCCCGTTTGTCCGTCTTTTCGCCCTGCCCACAACCAACCATTTACCAGCCAGTCAACGACTTCAAACCAATCACAAAGTAATGTTTGGTTTCTCTGGCACCACTTTCCTGGTCGACGTCAGCTTGGGCCATCCCGAGTATTTGGAATAAGCAGATGGAAATCTTCATGTTCCTCACAAGTTACAACTACCCGTTTCCCTTTTCCCATGTCCAGCCATTTTCTTTTTCGTACAATTTCCTAGAATGATTTCGCCTTGCTTCTTGGCATGTCTTGAAGCGTAAAACCTGCAGAAATGATTCCACATGAGCGTGCCAGAGGCTGAGTTACCAAAGTGTCTAGACGTTTCACCAGGCCCAAGTGTCCACCTGTCCACCCCAGAGTGCCCAAGTCAGTGTGCCAGTTGGCAGTCACTTTTCTGCACGCGCCCGCCCGCCCCGGCTGTCCGGTTTGATATAGCCCGATCATCAGCCATGCTATCTGCATAACCATGCTCTCTGCATAACCATGCTCTCTGCATAAAGAATTGCCATCTTGCAAGCTTTGAAACATGGCTATGCAAAAAAAAACAAGAGGTCGTGGATGGAATCATTTCTCTTCCCAGCAAAACTTCATATTTACTTTCTCTTGAACATTGATGTCGTAGCTCCAACAGCTTCCAACCCCCCCCCCCAACACATCTGAAACGCATCCGAGTCACTCGCTCCTCTGTCGCCGATTTCTTTCCTCGTCAACTCTCGTCTCCGATTCTACCAACGCATATCCACTTCCCAAGGAACAGGGGTGGAAAAAGTCCGATTGTCATACCTGGTCTACCGCTATAGACGCAAGACCTGTCCCACGCGGTTGCGTTGCCGGAGTCTGACGACAGTTTGCATGAGCATTTGCCCCCAACCATCCCACGTAATTTTAGTATTTTTACTTTACACAAGATTCTTGACTCCCGAGAAGACCCTTCAGCCTTTGGAATTCCCAAAGCCTCATTGAAATATTGCCATTACAAATACCGTCACGCAAACTGTGTCACGTCGCACGCCATTGCAATCCATGTTCCACAACTTGACTGCATTCGTTGCACAAGACAACTTCCATTCCTGAAAACTTCCGCTCTTGATCAACCATGTAGATTCTCTCCCCCTTTTGCAATCGCTGCTAGGTAAAATGTACATTATATCAAATAATCGCATGCGATAGTACATGGTAGGCACAGTACCGTTGCCTTAACCCCATCAAAACGCCACAAGCTGAACAAGACTGCCAAGATAAAAGATAAAAATTAGTCCAGTTGTAAATCGAAAGCCGGCTCAGGCCCAGCGATATCCAAGACTGTCCTTGTTGGGGGAGAAGACGCTGACAACAAGTGCAGCAAAAAATATGGATAAAAGTAAAGCCATGTACAGGCTGAAGAAGTGAAGATGAAAAAAAAAAAAAGAAAGAAAGGGACCAGGAAATTGATTGTGGTATAGTCGCTTTAAGAAATCAATCATCATATGCTCTCCTGAAACCGTGAGCTAGATCCCCTCGCGCTGCCACTGGACCCAGGGCGTCTGGGTGGGGAGTTATTCTTCGCCATTGGCGGCGACAGTGCAGGGTCGGCAAACGGATTGGCTTCCGTCACTGGCGTTCGCGCAGGTCCTGATCGAAAAATTGGCACGCCGCTGACTGGGCGCATAGGACTGCCAAGTGCAAAAGGCTCATCGCCAGGGTTGAATGGTTCAGACGATTGCGAGTATTGACTCATTGTGCTTTCACGCGGATCAGAATATCCATCGCCGCCCGTGTAGAGCACAGACCGCAGCTTGCGACCCGACACTCGATGAAAGCCTCGTTCACCAGAGGGCACCTCTAGCGCACCGGGCGCACCAGAAACGGCTCCCCTCGACTGGCGCTTGTTGGTAAAGGCCGCGAAAGCAGCATTGACCGAGGCGGCGGCGCCGTTTCGCTCAGTCATGGAGTTGGTGGCGTCGCTGCCCGATGCGGGTAGAGCCGCGAAGCCTGAAGCTCCCCTGTTGATCGGTAGAGACTCGGTATTCCTCCTGTTCTTATAACGCATGGCCAGCATGACCAGCAGGGCGAGAAAGGCCACGCCAGCGATACTCCCCACTACACCCCCAACGATTTGCTTTTGCTGAGTCGTCAGCGGGTAGCTGCCAGATGAAGACGCCGTGGAGGAAGTTTCGGCGCTGCCTTCGACCGTAGGGATGACTGTCGGCGAGTTCCAAGTCGGGGTAGAGCTGTAAGTGGATGAAGATGATGATGACGAGGACGAGGACGATGATATCGATGTTGATGATAATGAGGAAGAAGAAGAAGAAGAAGAGGAGGAGGAGGAGGCAGAAGACAGAGTCTTCGTCTCGCTTGAAGATGACAAGAGGCGAAAGTCGGACTGTGTCGTAGAAGTGTTATAGTTGACCGCGGACGACTGGCTGATTGTAGTCGGTGCAATTGTAGAATTGTGTGTACTGCTAAGCACGGTCGCGTTTCCCCAGGCCGTTCCGTTGCTCGGATCCGATAAGGTAGGAAAGCTGGAGGCGGACAAAGAAGGTAGCAGAGCTGAACTGGGCTGCGACGAAGTCGAGGTCGTGTGGTGAGTAGAGGTTGTCGTTGATGGCGTAGAATACGAGCTCCCCAGGCCCGGGACAAGACTGCTCGGGTTCACGGCAATCGTAAAGCCAGGACTAGACTGCGACTTGGTCTCGCCTGTGCTAGGGTCGACAACGACGGTGTTCGGGGTGGCATATTGGATCGAGGTTGAAATGGGCGAGCCAGAGTAGTCGACGACTTGGACTATAGAAACGGTTTGGACGACCTGAGTGACGTAGGACGTGGCATCGTCAGCGCGGGCGGCGAGGGCGGCGTCCACGGCGGCGGCGGGGGAACGAGCTTCCAGCGACCAAGAATCGCTGGATACCCGGTCGTCTATGTCAGACTGGGCGACGATGGACTCTGACGCTGGTGATGCAGCGCTATGGGAAAGAGACTGCTGGTAATGCTGGTCGCCGTGGTTGTTGTCGTCGCTGGCGTCTCGATGGTGGATATGATCATGCGTATGCGGGTAGTGAGTGTGGCGATGGGCCTGTAAGTGGACGGCAGAACGAGGGTGAGAATCCGAGGCGGAAGATGGCAAAGAATCGACAGAATGGGAATCACGGGCCTGAAGGAGTGAAGGCCCATGACGATGGTTAGTCATGATGGTGATTCGTCAGAAGGCGGCGCAGCGGTGAGCAGGTGATCGTATTCCTGGCTACGGGGGCTCTTGGCTGACGACGGAGTGTTTCTATTTTTCGACACGCGCCAGGGGCATCATGATCTAAACAGGGCGGCGGAGTCTTGACGTCGACGTGCTGCAGCTCTGCTGGATCGACGAGGCTCTGCGACTAGCTGCGCAGTCTGCCTTGAAAGTCGAAGGGAAAAAA
Organism: Beauveria scarabaeidicola; assembly: GCA_037289395.1. NCBI lineage: Eukaryota > Fungi > Ascomycota > Sordariomycetes > Hypocreales > Cordycipitaceae > Beauveria > Beauveria scarabaeidicola. The sequence goes on along the minus strand of JAEIJG010000187.1, from coordinate 39,506 downwards.
TAGGCCAGTCAAACGCTTGCGTAGGCCAATGATGATTTTTTTTTTCCGTCCTGTATGCGATGAATTTGCGGCTGAGTCGTGCGTTAAGATTTTGCGTTGAAACGGATCGCTTGGTTGAACAAGAAAAACGGTATCGAGAATAATGAAGAGAAAATCAAAGAGCGAATGGCGACGAAAATGGCGGATGGCTAGCAGTCTACCAACGTCAATGGCATAAACATGACGAGCGAACCCAGACGCAAAAGGTCGAGATGAGGCTGGAGAAGAAGGAAAAGAAGAGAGAAGCAAAGGGACCAGCAAGAAAGGGTAGGGTATCTAAAATGAGTGCTGGAGGGCGAATCTGGGCGGCTGCAAGGTACCTGGGAGGAGCATTTGTAGGGGCTTGATATGGCGCCGAATGGTAGGTACCTGACAGTGGACTTGGGACGAGAACTGCAACTTTGCCAGCACGGGCCTCGACGTAGTTTTGCTGCTAAAACTTTTCTTTCTTTTCCTTTCTTCCTCTTCTGGTCAGATGGCCCGTATGTCTTGCATTCTCTTTATTCTGGCTGGGCTGAGGATTGGCTCGCATCGTCTGTTTGTCGTGTTGGGTGCTTTTTGCTGGGGAATGTTATGCCTTCAATTCCCTCATTTCCTAGAGCCCCGTTGACGGCCGCAAGAAGCCCCGTCCGGCCCACTCACACCCGCCGCGACCATTTTAATATATTTAACATGAGCAGAGGAGAAGATGCAGGGGTCGCGGCCAATAAAAGACGGCTGGGGCTAAGGATGACGGGCCAAAGAAGCCTAGCGTTGAACGCCAAGCCAAAAATACGGGAAGCTGGCCGCTAGAAAAGGTGCATCTTTCTTTTATCCGTCGTGGCGGCCACGACCACTGGCATAAACAATGGCTGGCTTTGGGTTCTAGGCCTCTCTCACTCTACAGCTTTTTCGTTTTATAGCAGTCGATGCGATGCGACCTGTCAGTGCTGTCACCCAACCAATCAACCCACTTAACAATCTGCATAATTGTGCTTCTGAAACACTCTGCCGTGCCCTTTTCCAGCATTTACCTTCTTTTTGCTTTGCTTTGACTGCTGCAAGCCTGCAACGTGCCCAGAGATCTGCACCATCAACAGTTCGTTTATAATAATAAATGGAAATCTGCAGTCTCTAATTGCTGTCACTGTTAAGCGACAGTGAAACGGCCACTCTCTGCATCTGCTATTTATTTTGTTTCCCCTTTGCAATTTTGTTCGTATCTTCTTTGCAGCTCGTGCAAGCAGGTATGTAACTGAATACATGTCCGCCAATAAATTGAAACGCCACGCGCGCCATTTTGGACAATGAGTTACACGCGGGTCCATTTGCATAGTTATCGCGGCTGGCTCGAATACTCTGTCGTCCGACTTAATAAATCTGATTTGCTTCCCATTCCCCTTTGTCTCTCCCTGGAACCGGATCACTGACCGGCAGCCTTGCCCTTCTTGGCCCTTCATTGATGCTCGTCAGTCGTGCTGCCACTGGCGCTGGCCAAGCCGCTAGCATCCGGAACCACATTCCACGTTGCCACTATTGCCAGACTCTCACCACGCGCCAACCATGCCATACTTCAACTGTTTCTAATGAATACGCGTGCTTGCGAATGTGCTTGTAAAGAGCACCCGTAGACGCAGACCCCCGGCGCATCTTCCAGCAAGCTTACTGGCCAGCCAGTCCCCAGCAAGATGGAAGCTAACCCTGCCAAATCATTCAGCCCACCATTGTCCCTTGAATTTGCGACCTCATATATCCGATTCGTATTGCGGCATATTGATATTACTCCCTTTTTTCTTCTTGCTTTATTCATACTCATTAAACTCATTAATCTCCAACGGGGTATCATAAGCGCCCCGATACACATGCAAAGTACTTCCGTAGTTTATGTCATCTTGCATAATTCATAACTCAATCTTGTTTGCTCAAACGCAGACAATTTTATTGACAGCTGCCAGCTGCCAGCTGTCACCACCCTCTGTTCTCATGCCTGAGCCACAGCAAAGCTCCTGTTTGCCTCAATGTGGTGGCAGCTGCGGCAGCTTCGTCTGTTAGCCAGATGCGCCGGCCGCCCCCCATTGCTCTATCAGCTTACCGCTTGCTCAGCCACGCTCTCGCTGACTTGGTCCAACGTACACGTCACCTGATTGCAGAGAAACCGACGAGATGCATCATCTTTTTTACTTGCCCATCGCTCAAGTCTTTATCGAGACCAAGTACCCTCCTTGGCTTCCGATTTGATATTTTCTCCATCGCAACACTGCCACTGCCAATATTAAATCGCGGGCCGGCCTGAGACCCAGACCCAGCTAGCCATTCGCAAACCAACTGCCCGCCTGTCCTTGGCTGCGCCCAACGTCATCGCTCGACATCCCGGCCAGCAATGAGCCTCTGGCGCTGGCAACATTCCCCGTCATGCCTCCATAGCACTGCGATCTTCATTTCCTGCCCTACTTTTTGGCGGCTTCGATAACGCCTCGGCGTAACATGGCGCCCCCTCCTCCCTTGCCGCCTCGACTACAATCTGCGCAGTCCGCATCTCTAGCATCTCCTTCCCAACACCATGATGATGACCTGCTGATGCCTGCTTCTGTTGGTCTTGGCTATTCCACAAAACTGCATGCTTCAGACCCCCGAACCTCGTCGGCTCAGTCGCTGAGAGCACCAGCCGAAGAGTCTGATGCTAGGCGCTCGCTACTCATCATATACATTCACGGCTTCTACGGCAATGACCAGTCATTTAGATCCTTCCCAGCGCATGTACATGCTACCCTCACCGAGCTTCTCTCTGAAACTCATATTGTCCATTCCAAAATATACCCCCGCTATAAGACCTACAGAGCTATTCATGTTGCAAGGGACAATTTCAGTGTCTGGCTCGAGCCACACGAGTCTTCCACTACTGATGTCATCCTCGTTGGTCACTCCATGGGAGGCTTGCTAGCTGCTGAGGTCGCTCTAATGGTAGAATTCATTATTCTAATAACGCTTTGGGCACGAGCTAATTTGTGTCACCCAGCCTAACCACGATCCATATCTTCATCAGCCTTTCAAACATCGAATACTGGGCACATTGTCTCTGGATTCGCCATTTCTAGGTTTACACCCCGGAATAGTTGTATCTGGCCTGTCGAGCTTGTTCCAGCCCGCGCCAAAGTCTGACGAGGGGGCTGGGGAATCCGCTTCTCAGTCCTCGCTTGCTGAGAACCTTTCCGCAAGCGACTTGCAGCTCCCAGTATCTGATGCTGCATCCAACGTCTCTACAATATCATCTCTATCAGCCCAGACGAATGAGTTATACGACCCCCCTTTTTTTAACGACGTTCCCTTTAGAGAAAAACCACTCTTGTCAAGACTGCGACATTTTGCTTCCAAACACAAGGCCCAAGGCATATTCAACGCTATAGGCAATCACATTATTTCTCATCTAGAGTTTGGTGGTTGTATGGCCGATTATCCAGAACTTGTTGCACGTTACAAACGAATACGAGCTCTAGAAGATGTCGATGAGCTCAAAGAAATCTCCCAAGGCCATCCAGCCGCAGCGCACAGACGTGTTCGATTTGTCAACTACTACACGCTATCGCCGGGTCGTCCCAAGCCATCCCCGCAGATAGATGCAGTGGCGGTCGTTGAACCGTCACTATCAACGCTGGGTCTGAACGAACCAGGAGCGGGCAGCAAGGAACTCACTGGATTCGAGACAGATGTCGCCTCACACCCTAGCTCTGGTGCTGAAGAAATACCAAGATTGGACCTTGAGCTGGCTGATGGTGGCTGTGATGAAGAAGACCTTTATGAGGCGCAAGATCCCGAACCACAGGCAGACAAAAAATTGACCGCTGAGAAGTCATCGCCCGAAAGCGTAACAGAAGAGGATCCCGTTTCCGAAACCGAAAGCCGCAAGTCCATGCTGCACCTTGATCCTGTCCCAATGCTCGACGAAATGGAAGAGACGGCAGAAATCGCAGTGCCATACCCTGAGGCTGCTATACCCGCCTCCCCGGGCATCCAGTCAGACTTGCCAGACTTGGATCTGACACCCGTTCCACCCGCGCCCGAAGAGCCCGCGTATCCCGATCTGACCAAGTACACCGACAAAGACGCCCGCAAGCAAGCGGAAAAGGAAGCCAGGCGGGAGCAAAAGGCCTACCAGCAGGCCGTCAAGAACCGCAACAGGGCCCTCCGCGAACGAGAAAAGCTCATCGAAAAGCGCCGCAAAAAGTCTGAAAAGGAAGCCCAGCGGCTCGAGAAGCAATCACTTAGGGAACTGCAACGACGGAGAGACGAAGCAAAAGCCGAGGTGGAAACAGCGGCCTGCCTGACCATGGAAGAGTCCGTAACCGCTGCTGCGACGACGACGACGACGACGACGACGACGACGACGACGACGACGACGGACCAGGATACGCAGCACCCGCCGCCGCCAAAGGAGCAGCAGCAGCAGCAGCCCAGGAAACTGCGCAAGTTTTGCGCGCTGCCCGGCAAGATCAACGGGCGGCCGGATCCGACGTGGGTGGACGTGTACATGGCCGACGTGGACGAAGTCGGCGCGCACTGCGGCCTGTTTGCGCCGGGCGCGCACTACGACACGCTCGTGGGTGACGTGGGCAGCCGCGTCATGACGTGGGTGCACGAGGACATGTCGACGAGAGCGGCCATGGCTATGCAATAAAGTTGTATTCTTGCTCAACAATCTTTGATTGCAAGACTTGTACGCTCATTTGTAGTCCGTGTACACGTCGTACATGCCAGGCAAAATTTATTTGTTCGGTCATGTATACAAACAAAAAGAAAGGCAAACATAAAAAAAAAAAAGAGACGATCCGAAATGCTTCTCATTCTTCTTGTTTCTCCACGATTATATGCTCCGGCTCCCAATGCTATGCGTCAATGAATAAATGAAAAAAAATCAAGACAATGGCCATCTACTTGTCCTATATTTACGCTCCTAGTAAAGGTCAAGCTCTCGCAACTTGGTGTCGAGGCTCTTCTTCTCCCCAGAGACGGAAGCGATGCCCTCGAGAGTAGCCTCGCCTTCCTCCTCATCCTTGGACTCCTTCATGACAAACTCTGTCGAGCCAAAGCCGACGACACCCAAGCGGACGAGTGGCTGTTCCGGCTGCCAGTCTTTAGGTGCGCAGAGGAGCGCGGCGACTGGGTGCTCGGTTGGGCTGGTCGGCGTCTTTGTTTCCGGGCTGGTCTCCGCAGGACGCCAGTTTCTGCCCGTAAGAAGCATGGCGGTGACTGGAAAATCCGCATCTGGAATGACTGCGGGTGTACTGTAGTCTGCGCTGGCGGGTACATGAGAAGAGCGGACAACTAGCAGGATGGCATCTCGTGCAGCCTGGTCAAATACATCAACAGGTTCAGTAATTTGCCACTCATCCTTCTTCTTGGTAACCTTGATATCAAAGCAAAAAGTCTTGATACATAAAAAGGTAATGGGCTCCGCACGACGTGAAATGGCGACCCCGTCAATCTCCCATGAGACCAGCAGGCCATCCGCGAAGCCCACGGAGATCTCTGTGCGAGGAGGCGCACCTAGGCCATCGACTACAGGTAGGGACTGGCCACTTGTTTGGGGAATACAAAACGAATGCCCACTCTGCAGAGCAGATTGACCCTGTCTGATGCGCCAGGACAGCCAGGTCCAAGACGGAAAGTTTGCTGTCTTATCAAGATAGCATGGCTCTAGATCGTTGTCTGCCTCTTGACTTGACGAAACGATTCGACCAGACCACATCCAGCTCATCGCGATAGCCAGGCGATCGGTTTGGCTAACCACCTTGACATTGGTAAAAGAATCAGGGTCGAAAAGCGGCAGTCCCATAAATGTATCGATGCGAGCTTGACTCTTTGTCGCAAACGCTCGGGAGAGTCCACGGAAGGCATCCAGGCGATCCTGCGACCTGGAAATTTCACGGGTCATGTATGTACCTATAAGATTTCGGATATCGGCACTGCCGATGCCGTCCAAGGGAAAGATTCGCCCTAGTGTAAAGCTTGGGGCAAGGCGCAATGGTATACTGATGCTCTCGTGGCAGTGAAGAGCACCGCACTGGAAGTAAGCCTGGGAGGAGGTGAGAATGAGGCGCCGTCGTGCCAGGAGGCCTTCCTGGAGCGTCCAGGCATTGTTTGCCCACCGCGAAGCAGCAACTTCGACATCGGGACGCAACAGTGAAGTCGTAAATAGGCCACTCTCGTTTTGAAGAGAAAGCTGGTCTTGGTCACGGGGGACGCTTACGCCAGGTATGCCATGGGCAATGCTGTCGCCGGCTGCCACGATTAGCGTCAAGACGGAACGTGCAAACACTTCCCCGACCAAGTCGAGTTGTTGCCTTCTCTCTAGCTTATTGTCCCGTGGAGGTAGACAATAGTGATCGATCCATAAATACCGATAGCCCAGTGACAAGGTCAGTGAAAGCGAGTCTAAGAAGGTTGCCGGCAGAGTTGTCGGCAATTGTGTAGACTCGATAAAAGGCTCCAGCTCGTAATCTCCGAGTGCGTAGCTCAGGGTAACGTATTCAAGATTTTGGCCCTCCAGGTCTGCCGCCAAAACGACCTTGTGGCTCTCAACGTCGATGAGTTTTAGGGTTGTTTTGCCCGGAGAGGCTAGCTTGGCAGCACAGCGTTCGTCAGTGTGATAGTCTTTGCAGTAGTCGATCCAGCAGCGCGGCAAAGCTGTATCGAGAAGCGCAGTCACAGAGCGGCCTCGCAATAAGTTGGATGGTAGCTGTTGTAACGAAGGCTGACTGGATTGTGTTCCTGTTTCACTGACGCTGTCTCCTCGAGAAGACTCCAGGTATCCGTCGAGGCCAGTTTCATCATCTAATGCGGGAAGTATGTAGCCACGGGGAAGTGATTTGGATTTTGTCGTCACTTCAAACAGAACTGCCCTGCCGAGCTCATGCTTTTGACTGATACCAAGTCGCTCAAACGCGTGTCTGATGCGAAAGTACGGCGTAAAGGTGCTAGTGGGGGATAATTGACGCGCCTCTGTGTCTGTTCCGTTCAGGGACTGGGCAGTGACTGGGGTGTTTGTCCCGTCACCGCCAGCACTGGATATGTGGCCAATCATGGCTTGAAGGAAGGTACAGTAGGGGCAGTTGGTCTCGTCCTTGAGGGTGTGAGCCAGCGATACCCATGGTCTCGCCTCGCCTGGCTTCCAATCAAACAGTTTCGGGAATCCAATCGCTGCACAAGTCTCACATATGAGCTGGGCATGGTCGGTAGCGGTCTCTGCATGAGCAGCACCAGCGACGGCCAGCTCAATGCCCGACACGGGCGGCGTATCTCCGTTTTCCTTGTCGTTGGCATGGCCATTTCCAGCATTCAGATCCATGCCACTTCCGTTCTCCCCATGCGCACCATTTGCGGCGTCTGATGGTACCCCGACGACGATGCGACTGGCGCCGGTCCTTGTTGGCTTCTTGGTCGGGATGCCTTTGCGCAGAGTAAGCTGGTGGTGGTCGCGCGCACTCTCCAACCCCGGACCAGCCATGGCCTTTTGCTTGCCATGGCCGTTTTCACCGCGGCCCTGCAGGCGCCGGGGAAAGATTTTGGTAAACTTTTTCATATATCGGGCAGTGTTGAGGGGGGTGGGTTATTAGGACCTCCCATACCCCTTGTCGCTCTTTTTTATGCTCACTCGCAGGCGTCGTACTAACTATGGTAGGTCCCCTTTTTGCGCTGCACTATCCCGCGCTGTCGCCGATGAGTTCTTTCAAGAAAGGGATGTGCCCGTCCCTCGTCAAAGGTCAGAATGCATAAGCTGGTGTCATTTTTGTAATTGATTTTCCGGCGCACCCGTAGAGCGTGATGAGTTGGAGGACGGAAAAAGGCGTTTGTGTTGAGAAAAGGAAAAAAAAAAACAGAGCTCGAGTGAGTGAGTGGGTGACGTCTTGGGCAGCGCAGCACAAATAAATCAGTACAAAAGGACATCAAGAGGTACTCCGTACACCAAGCACACTAGCAAAGTGCTAATTGCGCCTTGTACTCGTTTCCTTTTTAGCCGTCTTTCCCCACGGAAGGAGCTACACAGTGGTACCTGAAAGCTGTCAGGCGGCAGGAGCGCGGCTATGAGCAGCAGTGTAACTGTAATTGTTTCGCGCCATGTTAATTAGTGAATTGTCTCATTGTCAGAGGTAGATGCGGGATGCGCAGGGTGTTGACGGAGCTGATACAGAAAGATGTCGACGTCTGGGCAATGATGATGAGAATCGAGGTCCCAGAGTGCACAGTAGCTGTCAGCTGTCAGCTGTCAGTCTGTAGCTGTCAGTCTGTAGCTGTCAGTCTGTAGCTGTCAGTCTGTAGCTGTCAGTCTGTATTTAGCTGTCAGTCTGTAGCTGTCAGTCTGTAGCTGTCAGTCTGTAGCTGTCAGTCTGTAGCTGTCAGTCTGTAGCTGTCAGTCTGTAGCTGTCAGTCTGTATTTAGCTGTCAGTGTCACTACCTAGGGATTGCCCATTAAATTACCTAAATAACATATTCGTTGCCCCTCACTCGGTCGCGCTCTCTTTTACGCCTGCGGCCGCCGAGGAATAAGTTGGTGCATTTCGCACTATGTAGGTCCATCTACCGATGCTTTCCATGGTCAAAGTATGACCAGTCGATAATTCGCGGCCCTGGTGTGCCTCGCCGTCGCTTTCAAGAGCCCTCTTTGCCTGCGCTGGCTCATGGCGTCGCCAAAGGGGCAAAGGCTAATGCACGCTGTCAAGCCACCCGCTCGCCCCTTGCCATGTTAGCTTCCTACCATCTTAGCTGCGCCAGTTTGTCAATACCAAGACGCTCCCGAGGCAAACAAACCAAGGGATCCGCGCCATCTCAAGTCTGTCATGGCACTCTTGAGTCTTTTGTCAGTCAGTAGTGGAGAGGGCAAGGCACCTCGGTAGCTTATAAATTCGAAACAACGTGCACATCCGTGTCCAAGCCATGACTTTACGCATGTAATTGACGCCGACATGTTTGCTACAATTTCTTAGATCCTGCAAGACGAGAAAAAGTGCGACACGTGTGAGAAAGGTGTCTTTACAACATGTTGCTTATGCAAGAGCCAAAGTATTGTCGTCTCTGATGACGCCCACAACCCCAAGCCTTGCCTCGCCTCCAGAAACACAGGGTCCCTTGACACAAATCTGTACGCATTCTTGTTAGCAAACCTCGAGCCTTTTTTCCATAGCATACAGAGGTAAACAAGACTCACTTCGCCTTCGGCACGCTCGTCTGTCGTCTTATGGCTGCCTGAATCCTTGAGAATTACTTCGATGCTGCTCGTCGGCGAGCCAAAGTGTCCCTTGTCATCGCCAAGCTTGGCACGGTAATCATAGAAAGCCGTCTGCGCCACCGCTCCCGCAACCTTGGCTGCCGCGAGCGCATACACGATCCTGGCGCCCGTCAGGATCCGCAGATCCGTCAGCTCACTTGGCGACAGACCAGGCGACTGCTGGCTGCCCGCGCGATTAGCCGTATAAATCAGGCGCAGCTGACCTGGCCTGGTACCGAGCGCAGGCTTGGCAGCTGCCGCAAACGCCGACAGCGCGTTGGCCGTAGCCATGATGCCCTCGTTGACGAGTTTGCGCTTCGACAGCGAGTGCGCCAGTGCACCTAGGGGCGAGGGGAGCTTGGCCATGGCGCGCGAGTGCGTCTGCAAGAGGACTGCGGGGTCGGCGACCATCACGGTCGGCGCGATGCCCTGCGTGGCTACCATCAAGTCGGCGACCCGCGACCCAGCAGCCGAGTTGACCGCAACAGAGGCGTTGGAGTACAGAGCAGACAGGGTGAGAATCAGTGTGTTGATGTTGGTCAGAGCGTCGGCGGGGAGGAACAGGTCGGCGTTGGTGAGGCGCGCCTTGGTCGGGATGGCGGCAAGTTGACCCGCGATGCCCGCCACGAGGTTGGCCTGCGTGAAGCGCACCATCTCCTGCTGCTGGGCGCCGGGCTTGCCGCTCTGCCAAAAAGTGACGACGTCACCCACGGCGGGTTCGGCGTCTGTGTCTTCGCCAACAGCCTGCAGCTCGCGGCCCGCGCCGGCGGCGGCGTCGCGCACAATGTCCTGCCAGGTAGCGACGCTGACACTACCACCGATGCCCTCGGGGACCTCATTCCAGTCCATGTGCGCGCTGCCTTGGTCCACGACCCAGATGAGCTGGCGCAGGCCCTGGTACGCCTTGACGACGGCGTCAAGGGGGAACTCGCCCGTCGCGGTAATGACGGTGTCGACAGCAGAGCGGCGCAGCATGGACACGAGCTGGTCCTCTGGCACGTCAAAGGGGATCAGCACCGCCGTCAGGTTCTTGCTGTAGGCGCAGGCAAACAGGGCGGCCAGCAGCTCAATCGAGTTGGGAAGGTAAATGGCGACGCGGATGCCGCCCTGCTCGGTAATTTGCTGCCCGATGAGGTTGATCTGTCTAGTAACATCGTCTATCTCGCAAGTCAGCAGCCAGACGTTCATCGAGTGACCACGCCACTTCATCATCTCAACATCCATGTGGCGTCTTACCAAGATTGTGCTCCTCAACATTTCGTGAGCCGTGCACCGTCAAGAGCTTTCCCTTGGCGCCCGCATCGCCGCCCTGGACAACTTTGCGCCAGACGTCGCGGAGGTCGCCATCGCGGCCGCGCGACCATTTGGACGCGCCCGCCGGCTTGACGTTGAGGCCTGCATTCAGCGGCATACCGTGCGGTGCCAACGGCGAGCGGTACACGGCGCTTTCTCCCTCGTTGCGCACCGTCGAAGCCGTAGACTGGCGGGCCAGCAGGATCGGGTGCACATCCGGGTCGGTGGCGTGCAAGATGCGATAGCCAAGAATGACCACGAGCACCGTCATCAGGCCTGTCGAGTAGCCGTTCCACTGGCCAAAGAGGCCGGTGAGCCCGGCATCGAGCGTCTCCAGGACGTTGCCCATCTTGATTCGTCGTTTTCGTGTGCGCGTCTCCGTGCTCGCGGCAGAGGTAGGTATCGATCGCTAGATTATTCAAGATGCAGCAGTAGTTGCGCGCTGGCTGTCAACATCTATTGTTCCTAGGTAGGACGACGCGTCAGAGTTTCAAGTAATGTGCCGCACCAAGAATCTTGCCCGAGGTTTATCGATGGAGAGGGGGGAAAGGATACAAGACACGGTTCAGCTGCAAAAGAGGCGCACAGCCAAACAGCTTACCTACCTAGGTAGCTCCCGCTCCGCTGCGGTGGGTTTCAAGTACTCCGTACTCCGTGCCTACAATAGGACCAGGTAAGTCGATATATTGCCAACGCGGGGAGCCCCGATCCTGCCATCGTAAGTCATCGATCGATAGTACAGCCAAGTTGTCCCAGAAACATGCATAATCAGTGTCGGCAACTAATTGCATTTTTGTAATTCCGGGTGCTCAAAATCCGACCCATGACATAACCACATAGTAAACGTACATCACCAATATCATACGTCAAAGCTTATTTGCAAGTACAAAACATTTCATTTTTTTTAACCCTGGACTGCTCAGTCCACTCTGGTTGTCTGTCTATCACGGGAACACAGCCCATGTACAAAGTCTCGTTTGTGGCCTCATCTATCAAGAGGCCTCTACCTTGGCATTTCTTCTGCTTTTCCCCTCAGCCAAGTCAAAACCTTTCACAAGTACCCCGTGTCGTCGCGACTGTCGAAGAGCAATAAAACCTATATTACCATGCCATCCCAACCGAGGTAGATCCAGCGAAACTTTTGTTGTCGAGATGCACTCTCTCAAGCTCTTCGATTTTGAAACACAGAAAACCAATATGTTGACCGCTCCAGTCTAATGCTCATCGCTCTACAAAAACATGAAAATCCTTTTCCACAGACATTCTTTCTTGTGCCGTGGTCGAGCGTCAAGCACATACCGACCGGAGAACCGAGTAATCCACTTTTGTCTATAAAGCACGACGAGAACATGACCTCTCGTATAATGGAGAAGATCGAAAACCGTGTTTCCTCGAGGGGAATTTCCCAGCGTAGAAAGCAAAAATAAGCAAATCGTAGTGCCGTCAAATGAACCTAGTCTGTCAAAGCCAGATTCTGTCGCACCACGCTTTGCCAGCGTGTCCTTGTTCAAATTCCTCACGTCTCGGTCTATGGGTATCAAGCGACGAGGAAGTTGAAATCAAACAAATGCCATCTATCACACGCGTCGTAAAATGCCCCGGGACCGTAACCCGAGCGCTATGCAGGAGTGAAACACCGTCACCCTAATAAAGCGCAGGTCATGATGCCGCCGTGTCGCCGAAATATCAATGCAATAGCGTCCAAAGGGTCGTAAAAGTAAAACAATTCGCGTAAAAAATTGACAAAAAGAAAACGTCAATGCACTGTCGCAGTGGCAAGTAAACAGTTGCGGCAAGCAATTGATCGAGGAGGATCTGTCCAGCGAAGAAGTTGCAGAACCTCCCTGGTTGCGACTATCATCCTCGGAGATTCGATAGCCCGCAATCACCCACAAAATGGATTACCACCAGGACTGGTTGCCAGGGCCACTGGGGTTGCCATAGCCGCCACCGCCGTAGCCGCCACCGCCACCGCCGTAGCTGTTGCCACCACCACCGAAGCCGCCGCCGCCGCCGCCATTGTAGGCACCCTGGCCACCGCCGTAGCTACCGCCACCCTGGCCGCCGCCGAAGCCGCCGCCGCCAAGCTTACGGTAATCGCGGTTGGCAGCACCACGGCCGCCGCCGCCGCCGCCACGGGAGCGACCACGGCCACCACCACCAAAGGAAGACTCGCGGGCGATAGCCTCGAGGAAGGAGGGAACTTCCTGATTGGCCTCCTTAAGGAGATCCATGAGCTCACGGACAACGCCGCGGTTGCCACGGTTGAAGAAGGCAGTGGCGATACCAGTGTTACCAGCACGGCCGGTACGACCGATGCGGTGAACGTAGTCGTCAATATCGGTGGGCAGGTCGTAGTTGATAACGTGGGTGACGTTGGGAATATCAAGACCACGAGCAGCGACAGCAGTGGCCACCATGATGGGGCAGCGGCCGTTACGGAAGAACTCAAGGGCACGCTCACGCTCACGCTGGGTGCGGTCGCCATGAATGGACGTAGCAGGGAAGCTCTGGTTCATCAGGAATTCGGAGAGGGAATCGGCCATGCGCTTGGTCTCAACGAAGATGAGTGTGAGGCCACCGGCGTGGCTGTGGAGAATGTCGAGCAAGACGGAGCGCTTATCGACATCCTCGACGTACTCAACCTTCTGAGTGATGTTCTCGGAGGTGGAACCAACACGACCAACGGAAAGGAAGACGTAGTCCTTGAGGAAATCGCGGGCGAGCATTTGGATGTCGCGGGGAAAGGTGGCCGAAAACATGAGAGTTTGGCGGTCAGCGACCGGGGGCATGTCTTCACCTTCAACAATGCGACGAATCTGGGGCTCAAAACCCATGTCCAGCATGCGATCGGCCTCATCGAGAACAAGATACTTAATGTTGCACAAAGAGATGCGGCCACGCTCAATGAGGTCGACAAGGCGGCCAGGGGTGGCAACGAGCAGATCGCAGCCACGCTCAATCTGGCGGAGTTGGGAGCCAATATCGGCACCACCGTAGACGACGCAGGGACGGACCCAAGAGCGATAGGCAAACTTGCGAGATTCGTCGTAGATCTGAGAAACCAGTTCACGAGTGGGAGCCAGGATGAGAGCGGTAGGGTATGCCTTGCGCTGGCGACCGAACTGGCCAGCAGCATTTCCGGGAACGGGAGAGGGTCCGTTCTTGAAAGACTGGGCGAGGATGGGGAAAAGGAAACCACCCGTCTTGCCGGAACCAGTCTGGGCACAGGCCATCAGATCACGACCACCCATAACAATGGGAATAGAGTACTTTTGAACGGGGGTGGGAATCTGGTAGCGGGCAAGCTCAATGTTTTGGCACAGATGTTCGTCCAGAGGGGGGCAGGTGAACTGGTGAACGGGCTCCGGAACATCGTGGCCGGAGGCCTCGACAGGGATATCATCGTACTTTTGGAAGTTGATACCAGTGTGCTGCTTCGAAGGATCGTCGGCAGTGCCGAAGAGCTCACGCTCAACGCGAGGGTTTGAAGGGCCGGGAACGTGTTTGCCATCGCGCCACTGGCCATCACCAGAGCCGCGGGTAGCATAACCACCACCACCAGCGCCGTGACCACCCTCATGGCCACCGCCGCCAGAGTAACCACCACGGCCTCCCCAGCCGCCACGTCGGTTGTTACCCTGGTAGCCGCCGCCTTCGCCGCCGTGTCTAGCACCGCCATAGCCACCCTGATTTCTGTTACGAGTTAGTCAAGAGGATTTATGAAATGGGTGCTTGTAAATTCAACATACCCAGACCAGGAACCGCCACCATTGGTGACAGCATGAGCAGCAGCGGGAGTGGGAGCGGCGGCGGCTGGAGCAGCAGCTGGAGCAGCAACGGGAACAGGGCCGTTTGCCATCATAGGAGGAGGGCCAACGCTGGCGCTGGCACCAGCACGACCGCGCAGATGAGGAGGAATGTACGAGCGCTGCTGAGCAGCAGTCTGCTGACCGTCGCCGATGGTGAGGCCGTTCATGTTGAGTTGGTCCGCCATGTTCACGTTGGTTTCGAGAAGCTTTGGTGGTTCGGATCGGGTTTCAAGATGATGATGTCGAATGAGAATCGGTCGTTTGAAACAAGGAGATTCGTGATACCTGTGCCGAGCAGAAGAGACAGGTAGTTGTACAAAGAAGTCGGAAGGGGAAGAAAACGGAAGTCGTGTTGCTCCGTCAGGTGTCCCGCGTAAAAATTAAATCAGGAGAGCACTCGCAAAACAAGTACCAACTGCTTTCCTCAAAAGAAACACAATATCTTCAAAGGAGAGACCAAGGAGAAACGGAGAGTGTGTTGAGGAAGAAAATGACAAGGATGAGAGGAGAGGATATGTTTTTTGGGGGGTTGAAGGGGTTTGGGTTTTGTGTGAGAAGAAAAGGGACGGGCAGTCAAGTCATGGAGGCGAAAAGAAATGGGCCTGGAGAGGAAAAAAAAATCTCTGGGCCAAGCGCCGCCAAAAGGGGGTTAGCGGGGCAGCAAGAGGCAAGGCAAGCAGCCTGCAGGAGACTTGGAAATTGCCAGGCAAAAAAAAAAGGCGAAAAAAAAAAAAGGCAAAAAGGTTTTAGTGGGCCCAGTCAGCCAGGTATTCGGCCGGTCCGGTGACTCAGCCGGCTCTGTGGTTGGTTGGCTTATGATGTCAAAGCTGACAACTGAGTGAGAGGTGACTGAATAATGCAGTTGATGTGGTTGGGGCCGTTCTTTGACTGGTCGAATAAGCAGTGCAGCACAAAGATGACGACGAGAAGGAGGATGAGAAAAAAAATCCAAGGAATACAGAGTCTAGCTACATGCGACATACCCACGGTTCACCGCCTCCCACTATTAAACAGAGTTCTTGACCAATCCCACGATTTATTATCCGCTTCTAATTTTAGCGTGAACTTGTGTGTAATTATGGTGCGCCCCAGATTCCAAAGTGTCAGCCCGCGGTCCGCTCACCGAGGTCAGGTACCCTACAAAGACGGTATCTTTTCACGTGCTGATGGCTACAGCGCGTTCCGAGTGGCAAGTAGAGCATCAAAAGACGTCCTTGGCCGGAAATATCTCAGTGATGCCCTCAGAGACTATCTCGTTAAGAGAGGAAGCTATGAACCACTGCGTTGTGCGCCGCGGCATTGCTGTACATGCAAAACAACGACCACCGGCCGTTGATATCATGTTCGATCGTATCTAGTCTTTCTCGTCTCGACTAACCGCGGAAAAAGACCTATTATCCCAGATTCCTGCTCATCCCATACCAATAACTAAAAATAGTCATGACGCCATCTAGCTGGAGTTGTAGAATGTTCATAGTTGCCAATTCTCGTCACAAGCTTGGCCAACTGAAGTAACCTCTGTCGCACAAAAAAAAGCCCCAAAACATCTCCACAAGGGAATTGTAAGACATTCAGCGTCTTGGCTATGCGCCCTCCCCCAGATGAGGAGAAGTTGGTTGCCGCACTCCGGGCGGAAATAAAGTGCATGCATCCGAGGCTGAAGGTCTGTAAGGTCAGCAGCCTCACGTATAAAAACCCCACGCTCGTCCACTCGTACTACATCGTCTACCTAGCATGGCCGAGTTAATTCTGGTCCTGCAAACCCACCAAGTCGCTGGCGCGTCATTTGACCGTAGATTGAGAGTGTGGTGTCATCGGACACGCTCGTATCTGATTGTGCATCAAACCAAAGCCGATTAGCTGCGACCTGTGTGCCGCAAACCAGAGCGGATCTTGGTTATGGTGTAGCTCAGCAAAGCTGCACCCTTCGCTACACAGGAGTAATGCTCCAAAGCTGCGATACTAGAGGGTTGGACTTTCAGACAAGATGAGGAGACTCGTAAAGTTGCACCCATTACACATGTTGAGGTTAGATGATACAACGTTACGGCCGCGGAGGCGTGGTTGAATGAGACTTGCACTGTACGTGAGGGACATTGGCCTTGATCTGGCTTCAAGATGACGAGACTGCCAAATACATTAGTAACGTAGATCTGGACTTTCAAATTTTCTGGGCTTCGTGTCTCCATAGCCAACGGAGTATGTGTGATGTTCTCAGACAGCAACTCTAGCTACGGTGCATAGCTAGAGTGTTATTCCGAAATGCGCCACTACCAAACTGTGCTCAGTTTACATCTTTCGGAGAACTGACTACAAACGCAGAGGTAACTACGCCTCTCAACTACAATTTTCGAACCAATCCAACTCGAAGAGTTTCCAATACTGCCCTCTGTTTCTGATTCCCATCGCCATTCTCTGCTGCCGCTCATTGCTGTCGAGACAAATCTTGACCAACAACTCTTGCATATGCAGCCGTCTTGCAGATGGACTAGACATTGAACGAGAATCTTTTTTTCATTCTTTTGTTCCAGCTTTTTGCTAATCAGCTTTGGGGGTTTCATTCCACGTAGCGTAGCGACTCAATTCACGCAAGCCAATACAATCTGTTGGTATCAGGCTGGAGGCTGCAACATCATCAATGACCCCTAGTGCGACTTCGGGATCTCGGCCTTCCGCGCGCTAGCAGATGAAGCAACCTCACGCGACCCCCCTGATGTCGCTGCGTGATGACCCCGCGAACTCATTCATTCTCTCAACTCATCCTTATGAACTGATGGTATGTGCGTCTTGACAGAGAGTCTGACGCGGACAAGAGTTGTCGCGGGCACTGACTCTCCGAGTCGAGGTTTATTGAATCGAGACGCGCATCTTCTAGCGGACAAGCCAACATGCTCTGTTCAAACCGCGCTGAAGGCTTCGTACGTGAGATTGCTTGTGCCGAGGCGTCCCTGCTGGGGAAGAAAACCCTGTCACTGACTGGTTGTTACAGAGCAATCAATCGTCGCTGTCCTCGCCTATTCCCACGTCATGTTTTGTCGATGTCATTCTAGTTCCGCTGCCCATCTGGATCGCCCTCGTCGCCCTCGTGGTACTAATTCCGGTACCAAAGCGCCTCATTACCAGACCTTTTGCAGCCGAGCCTCTCACAATCAAACCAGCATCATGGCTCTATCGAGTCGTTTCTAGCATCTACTATATCCTCATCCTCTGCAACATCTTGATGCACACGCTGGAAATCGTGAGACTGGCCCTGATTGACTTTGGCATTGGGCTTCTCCCATTTGCCCATGTCGGCCTACTCTTGGGCGCTGCTCTGCACTCGTCCAGAGGCGCGGCAGGCAAGGTCCCCGCGTGGCTGCTCGTCAACATGGTGGTGTGGCTTGGAGGCATGGCCATGTCCGTTGTGAAGGCGATTGGGCTGGATAGGGAAGGCAACTTGCGCAAGGGCTCCAAGTACCCGATGAGCGACCAAGTCCTCGACGTGGCGGTCATTGCCGGCGTGTATGGGGGGATTGCGGCTCTTGAGCTGCTGACGGGGTTATGGAGGCGGCGTAATCAATACAATGACGGCCTACACAAGTGAGCAATTGATATGACAGGATACTCTTACGTTTGAGCAAATGATACCAATAACACCGGTCGAGAAAATGACAGCAATAATAGCATTCTTTAACAGAGTACAAGTACTTCGCCGTTGACTGTTTATGTGGCAGTTCGAAATGGCATTCGAAATATTTCCAGGAGATATTAGTAAATTGAACACGCAACTCTTGATGCAAATCTGGTATTCATTGTCCTCATCAATGGCACTGCCGTTATATACATACAATCCTTCATATCCACCATTTCACTTCCCCCCCCTCGGCTTCACCGGCGTCACGAAGCGCCTCCTCCCATGCGCATGATCCTCATCCATCAGCACGGCCGGCGGCGGGATGTCGTAGCCCAGTTCCTCGACGTAATCGGAAATGCGCTGGAAATTACGACACTTGTGGTGCGTGTTGAAGTCGGCCTTGCGGTCAAAGTCGGGGTTATCCACATGCTCGTTGAGGACGGGCGTGATGTCCGCGTAGCACATGAGCGACAGGCGCAGGGCCTCGAAGCAGTGGTCGACGTGCATGCGGCCGAGCACGGGGTTGTCCCAGAGGAAGTCGGGGTACAGTTCGCCCCAGTCCTTGGAGAACTGCTCGATGGGCCAGCTGTGCTGGCGGATGAGGTTCTGCAGGTCAATTAGCACGCCGCAGGTTTGGATCCGGGGGTTTTCATGCATCCGTACCAGGCAGTGAAGCTGGTGAAAAACTTCGGCAATGGCTCCGTAGGTGGGCTTCTCGGGATCGCTGCCAATGACTTCGTAGTATAGGTCCGGGTTCGTTCTGTTGAGGGCATGGATGCCCTCTTTGCTGACGGGCATTGCGTGGTCTAGATTCAGGCTTCATCAGAATGGAACACCATATTGAGTGAACCGGTGTTAAGTGCACATACGGTACCATAGAGTATTCCAAGCCGTCTCGCGCTCTAGTGTCGGAGGCCCTCTGTATATCGACGAATGGTTGAAGTAATTGACCAAGTCGCCCTCGGTGTGCTCGACGGCCGGCCATAGCGAAGCTGCGAAGAAAAAGATCAGCATCAGTTTCGAGAAGCCTGCGAATAAGCAATGCTACTCTCTTTGGTCCGGGCCAACATACACCATGGCGAAACCATCTTATCGCACTCGAGCATCGACGGCCTTCGCACCACCGCTGCGCCCATGAGCGTAAACAGCGAGATGATGAGCGCCACGACGCCCGTGTACATGAGACGCTTCGCGCGCCTCTCCAGCCTCTCCGCCGCCTCGAGGCGCAGCGAGGCAGCACACTCGTCGTCGCCACCCTCGGCGCCGTTCGCCAGCGGCTCGTACCTGCGGCCCATGTTCGCTGCGGGCGCGCGCGCCTCTGGCAACTCTTCTCGTCGATCAATGGGTAGGATCGTAGTCTCGGACTGCGGCGACTTGTGTCGTTGTCGTTGTCGTGGGCTGCGAATCTCTCTCTGGGGGACTTGTTTGCGAATTCGTTGGACGCTGCGAGGTTGGTGCTGTGCTGTCTTTCTGTGGAGTGGCTGACTCGCGCACTGTGCCAAGAGGAATCGTTTGGTGGTGGCGGCACAGTAGCAGTTGGAACGGCACAGTAAACAGTTGAAATTCCCACAGTATTAGAATGGCACAATGATCAGTTGGAGTGCCTAGCTGGAGAGACGACAAAAAATCGGCCCTTTTCGACATAAATATATATACACGCTTGAAGATCCCAGCAAGATCTTCTTTGAAAACGGAAATGAATCGTGCTGCCCTATTCCAGCCATTGACCGATCAGTTGACTAGCGTCCGTCTCTCGGTAGCAAATCGTGGAGAGGCGGGACAGTGCGTTGCCCCCGGATTGTCCCTCTACAACAGCACAAAATACTCTCCTTCTTATTTCTGCCCAAAGACCTCCGTAGCTGAATTCTGTCTTATATTTTTGGTACTATTTAGCCCAGAACTTTCAAATACCCCTTCTTTTGCACTCCTGGGGCTGGCTGGCTGGCTGAACCGGCAGACGGATAAGAATTCGTTGCTGGCGCCAGCCTGCGACGTGTTGTTTCCAACACCCTTTATGAATCTGCTGCCCAAATTGATCAAGAGAAAAATTTACATGAGAATAAGAAATTTACAAGAGTGAAAGAATTCTACCAGTCGTGTGCCAAGATACATGTTTGTTGCTCTCGCCCAGTCTTAGAGCTTGGGCTTGACGAGCGATCCATTCTCGTCGCGAAACGTCGCCAGCTGGTTCCGCTTGCTGTCGCCGCCGTGGGTGACTTGCGACGGCGCGTCAAAGACGGTAGCCTTGGCGTCGCCCAGTCTGCGCTCAATGTCGAGGTACTCGCGCTCGCCTTCACCCATGTACAGCTGGCGAGGCCGCCATATCTTGACGCCGGCAGGCGTGAGCATCTGCTGGCGCCAGTGGGCGAGCCATCCGACGCATCGCGGGACAGCGAATAGAACCGGGTAGAAGCTATACGTTTTCGTGGTCAGCGGAATTGAAACTTTTGCGCACGTTTCAAAGGCAAGGGTGGGGGAGGAGGGGGGATACGCACTCGAGAGGAAAGCCCATGGCCTGGTAGATGAGACCAGAGTAAAAGTCAACGTTGGGGTACAGGTTGCGGCTGCGCATAAATTCGCTCTCGCCGGCATACTCTGCGAGGCGCACGGCGGTGTCGAGGAGCTTGTTGCGGCCAGTCACAGCAAAGACCTCCTCGGCGAGCTGGCGAATGGCCTTTGAGCGTGGATCAACGTTTTTGTAGACACGGTGGCCAAAGCCGACGAGGACGCGCTCGCGCCTCTCCACCTTGTTCATGAATTCGGGCACGTTTTCAGGGCTGCCAATCTCCATGAGCATGCGGATGGCGCTCTCGGAAGCACCGCCGTGGGAAGGGCCGTAGAGGGCGGCGCAGCCGGCGGCGACGGCGCTGTAGGGGTCGACAAGGGAGGAGCCGACCTGGAGCACGGTGGCGGTGGAGCAGTTGACCTCGTGGTCGGCGTGGAGGATGAAGAGGGCGTCGAGGGCGCGCTCGAGGACCGGGTGCGGCTGGTACTCGTGGCCCGAGAGGTTGTCGAGCAGGTAGAGAAAGTTGCCCGTGTACGAGAGGCCCTGGGCGGGGCGGTTAAAGGGGCGGCCCTGGCGCATGCGGTACGAGGCGGCGGCGAGCGTCGGGGCCTTGCCGATGACGCGCAGCACCTGCTTGTCGAGGGCCTTGAGCGCGGCCGGGCTGCGGCCCGACGCGGCGTCGGTGTAGAGCCTCTGCCCCTGCAGCGAGGGGTTCGCCTCGGGCGCAAACGCGCCGAGCGTGGCAAACGCCGCCGTCATCATGGACATGGGGTGCGAGTCGTAGCGGAACGACTTGAACATGCCCTCAATGTCGCTGTGGATGTAGGTGTGGTGCAGAATCTCCTGCTGCCACGCGCCGTACTGCGACGCCGTCGGCAGCTGGCCGTAGATGAGCAGGTAGGCCGTCTCGAGAAAGGTGCTCTTGCCGACAAGCTGCTCGATCGGGTAGCCGCGGTACCGCAGGATGCCCTCCTGCCCGTTGATGTAGGTGATTCTGCTCTCAATGGCGGCCGTGTTCATGTAGGCCGGGTCGTAGACGCGCAGGCCCTGCGGCGTCTCGTCCTCGGGCCGGTCGCCGTCCTGCGCCTGCGCGGCAATCTTCTTGATGTCGGTGGCCAGCACCGCATTGTTCTTGATGGGCACCTCGTACGCCTTGCCGGTGCGGTTGTCCACCACCGACAGCGACTGACGGGGCGCCGCGGCGGCAGTCTTTTGCGTCATGGCGGGCGGTTTGGGAA
Source organism: Beauveria scarabaeidicola (assembly GCA_037289395.1). Classification (NCBI taxonomy): domain Eukaryota; kingdom Fungi; phylum Ascomycota; class Sordariomycetes; order Hypocreales; family Cordycipitaceae; genus Beauveria; species Beauveria scarabaeidicola. The sequence continues at coordinate 17,767 of JAEIJG010000187.1, read as the reverse complement.
CGGGTGGTGGTGGGTAGGATGTCGCGAGGTGTGGTGGGAGGGAGGCGAGGACCAAAAAAAAAAAAGAAAAGAAACAATGAAGAGTACACTGGGAGCCTGCGTATCTAGAGAATTTCGAAGCCTTGGAAATCCGAATATCAAAGAGATGGGATGGTGAGCATTTTTATTCAAACATGGAGCTGGCTCTGTTCGGCTTAATCGCCAAGGTAGCTTGACCTCAGTTTAGCACATGCTCGGAACGGCTACAGCGGGGTGCAGGGGGTCTCTATAGAAGCGCCAGAGTCTGTTCCACCAAGACCGAGGCAAATCCCGCCAACGCCATTGTCAGCCGAACTCGTATCTAAAAATCGTGGATTAGATTCTAAATTATTGGATTGGTTGGTGTGTGTCAGCATGCCAGTGGCCGGTGTCCAATATCCCAACGACCGTGCCGGATCACCGGAACAAGGCACATGCCGTCATGATACAAGTTCTGGCTCAGCTAAAAGGGTCACGCTGCTTATGAAACAGTGCCGAAATGGAAGATTAATTCCGCAAAGGCAGGCTTTTTCCCCTCTAGGTTTTTCCGCATGGGCGGGCGCACAATAATAACCCTCATGCAGTCTGTTCCGCAGGTTGTCGCCTCGCCATGACACGAGCGGAATAGACAGTCATCTGCTCTCGGACAGAGCATATATACAGAATTACAAATGTTTTACGAAAAAATCACCGTTGCAGTAGTTGAATCTCGTCGCCCACAAATGCTGTGGTGCGAAAAATCGTTGCTGGTAGTGATGCCCCAAACTAGCCCAGTTGTCCCAGCGAATCCTCCAACGCCGTACTGATCAAAACAATCAGTTCAGAAAAAAGAAATGAGACGAGGAATCTCGAGTCTCTGGTATCATAAAAAAATATCCAAATAAATGGCCATCATGTCAAGGTAGGTTTTGTCAATTCAAAGCTACTACAGCTTCCTTTGCGAGTCCAGTCTTGTTTTCCATGTCACAAGAGCGTCAAATCCGATCAAAACAGCAAACCATAATCCAGTGCGTAAAAGTCCAAAGAAAAAGATTGTATCAGGGGTACATTTTGTCGCGAGACAAACTGCATATCAAGGAGCGCGACAATTCGGTTGTGTCGGCAGGAAATAGCGAGGGCGTGGCGTTGATGCGGTACTTTTTTTTTTTTTTTTTTACAGCTTTGCAGCGGGTGCTGGAGAGCCAGGAGCAGTAATTTCATCATACAAAAGGCTGTGCAATCATGTTAGCAACGCAAAGTCGGTTGTTGGTGAGCAAGCTTACCTGGTCAGGAAATCAGCATAGTCCTCGCCAGTAACCTGGCTGGCAAAGTACTGAGCCGCAAGTTGGTACTTGTTGCCCTTGCCAGCTTTGGAAGCAAGCTCCTCGGCGCTCTCCTTGAGAAGCTTGAGGGCGTAGGCCTTGTCGACGCGCTTGCCCTCGGCGGTGGTGACGCCGTGGCGAGCCCACTGCCAGAGCTGACTGCGGGAGACTTCAGCGGTGGCAGCATCCTCCCTGTTTCGCAAATTAGCGTCTGGATTGTTGCCAACTCGAAGTCGACAGAAGAGACTTACATGAGAAAGTTGATGGGGACACAGCCGACGCCGCGGACCCAGGCCTCCATGTAGCCGAGGCCAATGTTGAGGTTCTTCTTGATGCCCTCCTCGGTAACCTTGCCGGGGACGTTCATGTTGAGCAGGTCGTTCTGGCCAATCTTGACGTCGTCACGGCGGAGGAAGAGCTGGTTGGGGGTGGGCATGTGCTTGTTGAAGACGTCGAGGGCAATGGCGGCGAGGGCCGGGTGGGCGACCCAGGTGCCGTCGTGGCCGGCGCGGACCTCGCGGAGCTTGTCAGCGCGGACGTTGGCCATGGCGGCGTCGTTGGCCTGCTTGTCGTCCTTGATGGGGATCTGGGCTGCCATGCCGCCCATGGCGTGGACGCCGCGCTTGTGGCAGGTCTGAATGAGCAGCTTGACGTAGGCGTCCATAAAGGGCACCGTCATGGTGACGGCGGAGCGGTCGGGCAGGACAAAGTTGGGGTTGAGGCGGAACTTTTTGATGACGGAGAAGATGTAGTCCCAGCGGCCGCAGTTGAGGCCCGACGAGTGGTCGCGCAGCTCGTAGATGATCTCGTCCATCTCAAAGGCGGCCAAGATGGTCTCGATGAGCACGGTGCCGCGGATGGTGCCGCGCGGCATGCCAATGTAGTCCTGGGCCAGGTTGAAGACGTCGTTCCACAGGCGCGCCTCGAGGTGGCCCTCCATCTTGGGCAGGTAAAAGTACGGGCCGTAGCCGCGGCGCTGGTACTCGACGGCGTTGTGGAAAAAGTACAGGCCAAAGTCGAAGAGGGAACCCGACATGGGTTCGCCGTCGACGGTGACGTGCTTCTCCTCGAGGTGCCAGCCGCGGGGGCGCACGATGAGCGTGGGTTGCTTGCGGTCGGTGCGCAGCTTGTACTCCTTGTTGCCCTGCTTGAAGTCGACCTGGCCGCGAATGGCGTCGTAGAGGTTGACCTGGCCGTTGATCATGTTGTCCCAGGTGGGAGCAGACGAGTCTGGGCAGTGACGTTAGTTGCCGTTGTAGTCATGTTTGCGTGGACATTGGGTGAATTGGTGGGGTAAAGAAACAAGAACAAACGAGGGGGAGCGTGATTGTCCAAGTCAATTGAAGCCATCTTCACTCATCCTCGGCCAAGCTATTCTCATCCTCACCAGCCAGCCCGTGGCTCGGCTGGGCGTTTGTCGACTGTCACAAGCTCTGGCTTGCCCCGGCCCAAGAGGTACCCCACGCCCCACCTTTTTCGGAGGTAGAGAGCCTGAGCACCCGAGGCATTTCAAAGTCGGACAGAGAGACAATCGTGAGTCACGGTGAGTTTCACAGTGGCCAGAATTGACTTGAGAGAAAAAAAAAAAGAAAAAAAAAGAAAAAATAAAAAAGGCACGTCCGATGCTGCCATTCCAAGCTCTTTTGAAGCTCACGCGCATCCGCCGCCCAAACCCCGTTTAACAGAGCCGCATCGTAGGGCCAGCTTGACCGGGGTTGTAGTGGGTAGGCTTACTAGATGCGCATGGCCAGAGGCGCCAAAACAGGAAATATCGTTGTGCCCCCGTGTAGACGTGTATAAAAAAAAAGAACAAGACAAGAAGGAAAAGATGCCAAAGAATGCAAGTGACCAAGCACAAAGAAAAAGACACAAACTTACCCTCAAAGTCGGACATGTAGGTAAAGACATCCGAGTTGAGCGCATTGACTACCATTTTGCGGTCGGGCGGGCCGGTAATCTCGACGCGGCGGTCGACCAGGCCCGGGGCGGGCGGTGCGCCCTTCCAGGTGGCATTCTCGCGGATGTGCCTGGTCTCGGGCAAAAAGTCGGGCAGGACGCCGCGGTCGAGCTCGGCCTGGCGGACCTTGCGGCTCTCGAGGAGGTTCTTGCGCGTGGCGTTGAAGGAGCGGTGCAGCAGGGCCAGGAATGTGAGGGCCTGCGGCGTCAGGATCTTCTTGTGGGCTTGGTCGACCTTGCCGAGGACGTTGACGCCCTGGAGGATGGTATCTTGCGAAGCCATTATGGGGATTTTGGTGGTGTGTGGTGTGTGTGTGAGGGTAGTTGACGAGGTGGGATGCACAAGAGAAAACGAAAAATGCTCGTGTTTACTTGGGGGCTTTCTTCCTGTAGAGGTTGAACAGGGAAAGAGGATGCAAGATTTGGAACAAGAAGAAAAAAGTGGTTATACAAGGCAGAGTTTCAGAATTTCAACAGGGAGGGGAGGGACTGGATGTACATATATAGCAAGGTTCCAGACCCGGGGTTGCTAAGCTGTCCCGGGATCTTGTCGTTTCCTAGGTATGTTTTTTTTTTTTTTTTTTTTTTTTTTTTCAGTTGTATGAATCGGTTTTCCCCCTTCACGTGTCAAGGCAAAACGGGTGGGCGCTTTTTGGGGACAAGGCTCTGGGAGACGAGAGGGAGAGAGAGAGAGAGAAAAAGAGAAAAGAGGCGCTCTCTCTTGCTGGCAGGCTGGCAGCTGCTTGGTGGTTCAGAAAGCGGATAGCGCCAAAGCTACCCCAAAAAAAAGCCAAAGCGAATCCGTTGCGTCACTTCCGAGTGGAGATTTGGGATCGGGCAGACGGGCAGAGTACCGGAAAGAAACTACCAGTAGACTCTAGGCAGACAGAACCGTCTTCTTTGGTCGAGGCCTACAAGAATGTAGAATTCGCAAGTCGAGCTGTTGACTAATAGCTTGGAAATGGTCCTTGTCAGCTTTTTGTCGTATTGTTGTGTGAGCGTGGGCGCACAAGGGTCGTCGTCGTGGTGCCAAATCTCCGGCCTTGCAGTGGGCCGGAGTAGTGAGTAGTGGAGGGTTGGCGGCACTTGGAGGCCCTCCAGTGGAGGGTGACACCAAAGCCGGGGATTAACTATTGCCATACCTTGAGAGTTTCGTTGTACAACTGAGTATATAACTTGTCCGTCAAGGAAGAAGAAAAAAAAAAAGAAGAAGAAGCAGAAGCAGATAATTTAATTCTTCTTCTTTGCTCACCAAGAGGCACAAGCCATTCTTCATCCTTCTTCAACAAGCTACAAGCCCAACTCCGGGGCTTCCAGCATCAAGCCAACGCTGCGCCCTCCTCCGGAAAGCGACAACTAGCTAACGTGATCCATCGTAGATCCCGGGGGTGTGAACAACCATGACACATAATGACTACGTTGCCACTCACTGCTCAACCTTGACCTTGAACTCCCATATTTGCCGCTCTATCCTTTCTTTCCTTTCTTTCCACCTCTGCCGGGCATATCGGCGATGGAGGCTTGCATGCTTCTTTTTAGCAGCCAGCTTTCTCACGACTTCCCCCGCTCCCCCTACCTAACTAGGTAGTGGCGGGCGCGCCAACCCAATGTGGGGGAAATCATGTCACGATTTATCAGTACAAAACACAAGTACCTCGAGGTATGTACCGTTTCCTCCGTTCCCTGCAGGCCAAGTCGACGAGGTCAATACTATGATTGGAGGGAATTGGTGGTGTCGTTGTATATTTGCAGAAAAATAAAAAATCGTCGGCACATGCCCTCTGCTGCAGGCTTGCCATTGAAGAGGAGGAGGACCTTTTCTCCAGCCAGTAGGAGGGCCAGCAAAGCAATTACCTGGTTGCTAGGTAGTTGGCCACCCCCAGCATTTTGCTACGGTTCAACTGCTAATAATCTGTAGCTAGATCGTATATGCTTCTAGTTCAGGCCTTCAAGTCCTTTCAAAACCACCTGCAGCACCATGCAAGACATGTTTGCGACCAAGCCTCTAGTTACATACCTGTACCTAGTTAGTTACATATCTGTACCTACCGTAGTTACAGCGGCGCCCCTCGGCCGACGCACCGACAGAGCCGTACGACACCGCCCTATCTACTGTATGCAAAGCAAGTTGGCAAGAGGTAATGGAAACTCGGGTGCTGCAAAATCACGACGAATCAAAAGTACACTGCCCATCTCCGATACCATAGACTCGGCGACCAGGGTTTTGCAGACCGAGTTCCGAGCAAAGACGGATGGGTGTGCCCTTTTCTGCTGGCCATGGGTAAAATGATGCATCCTTTTGAGCAATCCGTATACAAGATTATTATTTATACATGCCTTGTTTCTTCCAATATTCCTTTGCCACCGTGATGAATGATTGTACTCTAAAACGTTTCATCCATCTGCTCGCGTCTAAATCGCCTGCTTATCCCACCTTGCGCAAGCGCAATCTTGCACCACCAGCAAGTTTGGGCGTATTACTCTCCCAGCATGCGCCTCGTAGTAATATCGCTGGCGTCGAGCCTTGCGCCGCATCCCTTTCCAGCGGGCTTTCGTAGTAAGCGCAGGCGCCTGTCTGCGTCTGTATATATAACAGAAACCCAACGTCTCTCAAACCTCCTTTACTTGTTTCTCTTCCTCTTCCTTTCTCGCCACCACCAAAAAAAAAAAAAAGAAAAAGAAATGCCCCAATCCTCAACATCCAGCCCTCCCACTTCCGTACCTCGACCGGCCCTTACCACGTCAACGCCCCTTCCAGGAGCCGAGGCACACTCGCCTCTTCTCCACACCGACGCAGTGCCGCCCTTGCTCTCCGGTCCTTTCCGACGCCATGAAAAATAAAAGCCCGGTTCGCACGGCTTTGCCCAAGGGCGGGCGATGCTGCTGCTGCATGCATTAGTTTGCAGGGCCAGACAACGCCATGACGAATTATCTTGACATCTTCTTATTATTAATTACGTCGCCCTTTCTTTTTCTATCGCCAATTTGCAAAACTACCAGCCGCGCAGGTTTTCTCCATGTACTTTTCTCCTGTTTGTCGATACCTTTTGCGACAACTTGCATGTCCAGCTCCATTCTCGTGCGGATTTGTTAAATATACTATTACATGCCAACGCGGCACTACATTTCCTCCTTGATTCATGATATCCCACCCCTCCCTCCCCCCTCCCCCTTCCTTTCTCATGCGAATTTTCCAGCGGGCTGCCCAAGAATACTTTGCCCATCGCACATCGCGCCGTAGTAGATCGCTTGCTTCGTCCTTTGTAAGGGTCGCATATATATGCTGTCATTACTCTAGCATCGTCGTAGGTGGCGGGCAAAGGTTCTGTCGCCATTGGTTACACGCCACAACAACACGCCTTTCAATATCCTTGACTCCGCAAAAAAGATCTTTTAACAGTTACAACTGTCAATACACGTGCTATGCAATCTCTCAAGGTCTTTTGTACATCAATGGCCTCCGTCTCGACAGCTTTTATTAACTCATACTACCAATTGAACGCCGTATTATGTATTTCCGTCAAACGGCCTTTCTCCATTGTCTCATACAGCGACGTTACGACAACAATTGAAAGCAAGTCAGCAAGTACAAAACAGTAATTCAATGCCTGCTAGCCATCTCACAAATCCAAACACAAAGTAACAGGTAAAATATTTGACTGTTAGCTTTCCAAGGCTATACAAAGGTATGATGCTCCTCCGCCCATTGATTATTAGCTTCGAGGACCAAGTCAGAGGGAAACGACTTCAACTCCATAGTATGAAAAAAAGAAAAGACCAGGCTGAGAGAGAAGAAGGAAAGAGGGAAGGAAAACTGTATGTGTGGTTGCCCTCTTTCGGGACTTGCGCCATTCGCCGTGGAAAGAAAAGTCATGGCTTCAAAATCCACCAAGACTTCAAACAGCTTCGATAAGGGCGCTAAACTGGCAGACGCTTAGTTGGCAGACGTCAGAGTCCTGATCATCATTTTCTGCTTGTTGCGATCCGTCACCACCAGATTGCGGTCGTCAAATACAATTCGAATAGTGTCCACAACCCGATGGAAACTGCTCGCCGCTCCGCGTTCCTGTGTAAATCGGACAATGCTGAGTGGCTGGCGCTTCCCATGCTCAATCACCGTCACAACCTCGGCAGCAATCGCAACCTCCTTGATGTTGAGATCTATAACTTGATTAGTACATAACCATAGTTTGCAAATATATGATGCACTCACAGTTCTTAGCTGCAACTCGTGCAAAGATAATGTTGCGCTGCTTGTCCACCTGCATGTCGCGAATACCGTACCGTCGCCACTCGCGGAGAAGAATTGCCACTTCCTGTCGCGCTTTTCTGCGGGACAGGTTCATGCACATATAGCTGGTTGCGGGCTTGACTCGAAAGAGGCGTGTCAACCAGTTCTGCTTGACCTCAATGCTGCGCTGCGCTCCTGATCCAGAGCTCTTCACAGTCGCGACAGCGGAGCTCTTTCGTTGAGCCCGGCTGGCTGTAGACAAGGGCCGCTCATTTTCGGCGTCTTCGCCATCCACGCCGGTAGCGTCTTCTTGCCCGCGACCATTCTTCCAGAAAGGAAAGCTAAATGCCCGCTTCTTCGAGGATCCATCCGTTGAGGCTGACTGTGGCTCCTGTGAATTGTGAGATATGGCGGGCGACTTCTGGCTCTCTAGGCTCGGAGCAGCCGTCTCTGTTTCAGAATCCGTCTTTGAAACACGTCTGAACCATGATTTCATCTTGCGAACGCCACCACCGCTCATAGGCTCATCCGATGCCGAGGGAGGTCCAGCTTCAACAGCTCGATCCGCATTGTATGCAATGTGCAGGTGAAGCTTGCGTCCCAACTCTTCTTTCGTCAACTTTCTCTTGACAACAGGTACCTCAGCTGCCTTGAGACCGTCCTGACCAGCAGGAGAATCCACCACCATACGAATGGTATTCTCGGTGTTGTTCAGGTACTCAAAATCCCCAGTCGATCCATTCATTTTCTTCGAGGTCGCTTGAGGTGCTGATACAATGCGCCACTTGTCGTTGGAATTGTTGTGGGTACCAGAGTTCTCATTGATAGATGGAAGCACATTGGTCTTCTTGCCATTGGAATTGGAAGCGGGTGCAGAAACGCTTCGTCTATCAACTTGGACTTGGCGAGGAATGGACAGGGCAACAGCCCTTTGTACAGTACCATCCATGACGTATTCGCTACCACTTCCATAGCCCTCTCCAGAGCTAGGTCGTGAGTCAGCTGCAGTAGTTGCGTCGCTAAATGTGCCATCCTCGGCAGGTAGAGGAGGTAATGGGCGATGTTGCCAGGATTTGGATGAGAATTCGGTAGCTTCGGTAGCTACGGATGGGCTAGCGGCTGTGTAAGAAAACGGTGTTGAGTCGCGATTCTTCTTATCGCTCTCGCTCATGACAGACTCGTCGTCAATCAAAGAGCTTCTGAAAGCTTCGTCGCAATTGCGAGCAATGTCGTTGCTAAAGTTGCGAAGCTCATCGCGGAAGAGCGCTGAAGCATTCTTCACTACAAGAGGACCGTCGGACTGAGGGCGCTTATACACGGTAGGCACCTTGGGCACAGCCGGTGTATGTTCTCGCAGGCGGCGAATAGAGGCTGTGTCTTCATTGATACTGGAAGATGATGTTCCGGGGCGACGGCCAGCACTCTGAACCTTTGAGGCCGAGTTCGAGCGCTTGCGCATGTGGCTGAAGTCGACGGCACGCTTGTGTCGAAGGCTGGGACCGCCGCGTGACGGTGTCCCCTGGCGACTGCAGAGAGAATTCATGGAGCCCTTGGACGATTCGAGCTTGGCAGTTGCAAAGCTTTTTGTCGAGTTGGCTCTGACACGACGCGCGGTTGCATTGGCGACGCTTACAGCTCGCGCCTGGGCAGCTGGAGATGCGACAGTGTCACGATGAACAACGACCTTGGCATGGCTGACTTGAGATTCGCAGTGCTGCAGTCTTCCATTTGATCTATACGGGTCATAGCTGACGACCGTGGCATTGTCGTTCTCGGCAGCATTTGAGATGACTGTAAAGCGGGAGATGGAGCGGCCGTGTCCGTTTGCACGAGGCTGTGAGAATTGACACGTTGACACGCGCTTCTTCCAGATGGAAGGCTTCATGTGATGGTAATCACTCATGGAGTGAGCCAGCTCTGGCTTAAAGTCTTCGAGTTGCTTGTCCCGATAGTCGTGAAGCAGCCAGTAGAAGGCTTTTTGGTCGTTGGGCTGTTCACAAGTCAACTTGAGCGAGAGTTCTTGCTCGCTGAACATGTGCCACATGGATCGAAGTTGCCGTAGTAGCTGAGGGTCAATCTCATTGCGAGGAACCGGATGATACTTAAACCCCTTTCCATGAAGCTGGCTAGCGAGGTCACCAAAATCATCTTGGTAGCTGTACTTCTGAACGAGGGGGTGGTTCCAGATATCTTGCAAGTTGATACGACGTTCGGGGTTGACTTGTAACATGCGACGAATAAGATCTTCAGCTTCGGGGCTAAGATGCTTAGGCATTTCGTACACTCCCTTCTTTGTCTTGCCCATCATGACACGCAAGTCAGGATCGTCAAAGGGGAGTGTTGCCGAAAGCATGGCGTAGAGAATAACGCCCATGCTCCAGATGTCGGCCTTGTCACCTCGGTACTGTCTGTTCTTAAGGAGCTCTGGTGCAGCATAGTGAGGGCTGCCACAGGCGGTTGCAAGCTGGTGCGTGGCCGTTTGGTGAAGGGCGGCCATACCAAAGTCGGCAATCTTAATCTGCAGATCGGCGGTGATGAGAATGTTTTCGGGCTTCAAGTCACGATGGCAGACATTGAATGAGTGGCAGTAAGCAATGGCACTGATCATCTGTCGGAAGAAGAAAATCGCAACTTGTTCCGAGAGACGGCCTTTGGTGTTGATGAATGTGAAGAGGTCGCCTTGGTCGATATATTCGAGGATAAGATAACTATAGCAATGTCAGTTTTGAACCACACTATCGCGTATTTACCAACTTGCATTTCGGAGCGGTTTTCCCAGATATCGTAGAGCTTCATAATGTTTGGGTGCTCAATAAGCTTGAGGATGGCTACTTCTCGTTCGATGGCCATGGGAACGCGCATTTGGCCATCTGAAGGCTCGGGAAGATGGCTATCATATTTGCTTAGGGCGGCTAAACTGCTGTCCTGAACCAAATAGGCCATTCGGCGGTTGACAATCTTGACAGCTGCAAGCTGATTTGTGATGTTGTGGCGACAGAGGCGCACACGGGCGGAAGAGCCCTTGCCCAAAGTGCGACCAAGTTGCCATGGACCGATGTGGGTTTTGTAATTCCGCTTGCTGCGGCTACTCGAGGTGGATGCGTACGAGGCTTGCGACATGCGTTTGTCCTCTTCACTTGTCTGGTGCTCGTTCATGATGGCAGAGACGCGCGCGTCCGGAGCAACTTGATTGACAATGGGAGACTGCACCTGTCGCGTATGGTGTTGAGCGACGGCCTGGTTGACCGTTTGATATTCATTTCTTTGATTTCGAGCTTTGATTGACGGTTGGTCTGCGTGAGTAATGGGTGAATTGATGCGATAGGTCGCTTCGGCCAACGGCGAGCGGGTGACGGACACGGCGGCCTCAGCCATTTCCTCGTTTCTATATTGGTAAGAGAAGCTAGAACATAATACTGGCGAGAAATAGTCGATTAATCAGAGAACTCAAGTTCGGAATCTGTCGGTGCTGATGATTCGCGTCAAAAAGATTTTTCAGTGTCAAAGGCGTGCAAACGGCAGCTGTGGTGATGTGTTGTAAGATGTGATGGTAGCAAGCAAGCGTTTGCTTCGAGGAGCGTTGAGTGTGTAAGAGAGAATCGGCGAGAAAGCAGTTGCAAAGCCAAATTGAGAGTAGAGAGAGAAGATGAAACCAAAAAGTCCAAGAATAAGGACTGGTAGAAGAGGAGAGATTCAGCGATGCACCGTTGCGATGAGGTGGATGAAGAAGGAAAAGGGAACAAGGAGGAGGGAATGCCACAAACGGAGGGCTGGACCGGCAGGATAGCGACTGAGGAGAGGAGCGGATCAAGCGGAGCGGAAACAGCTGTGTTTGTGCTCCAAATCAATCAAAGCGGACAATTTCGAGCTTGCCGGCAAAGGCAAAACGTGCCAGCCGCCCAGAAAAGTGAGCGGCTCTGGAAGCTCAGGAATGCAATGTTTACTTGGAGTGGTGGCGATGGTCAACACAGTAGGTAGAGCATGGTGTTGTGGGCTGCCCAGGTCTTGGGCGTGCCACATCTTCAAGGGAGGCTCATTCGCTGGCGCGTCCGCGTTGCGCCTCTGGAATGGAATTTGACAGTCCATCGAATGACCTGGCTGCTAGTTCGAGCTTCTCTGTAATGCTTCTGCGGTAGGTAGTCGACGCCCGTAGTATTATCATTCGTCTCCAAGGAAGGACAGACCGAGCCATCTCGCCGCATTCCAACGGCCTGACCATCCTGACCAATTCTGTTCTGCAGCATGCCTCGCCTATGCTACACACCAAGCAAGGTAAAATAAATAGTACGTGGCTTCCTGATTGCTCTTTGCCTACCTCGTTGCTGTCTCTGAGCAAAACAATGCTGCCATGGAGATGTTCTAGCTTATGTGGACGACAGTGGCCTTCAACATGCATCATTCTCCACACACCTGAAATTGCAGGGCCACACCCTCTTCGCACCGTGCCGAGCGAGTCTTTTCAGCCAGCGAAGTATTATGAATATTATTATGTCCAAATCAACTAGCACTTGAAAAAATCTCCGTCGTTGTTCAAATGTTCCATCTTTGTTGTCACGGTGGTCTTGATTTCGGTAGCCGCCACGCGCGACGGCGCAAGTAATATATATTTACTCGACATTAAGCGCCACCACCATCCTGCTGTAGCCCGTAGCTCCCATTACGAGAACACCAAGCTGAGACCTGCCCAGTATAGTTATATGCATGTTGCAGATGGTGACTGCCACGAGACCTGAATATCTGGGTGCTCGAACCGATTGCCTTGGTTGACAAAACGACCACTCGTGTAAGTCCTGGGAGACCGTCCAACCTGCAGAGAGGCGTGCATCAGATGGCCCAAAGTCTCACTTGGGCCACAGCTTTCGTATTCACGTCTCTCTTGCATCTATTATTTCTCATGCCTGCTGAAGCTTGCGTAAGCTGAGGACCATTTATGAAACCTACGTAGTTAAACTAAAAACACCCTCTCGTAACCAAAGTTCCGACCCTTGCGCACATCAATTCGACACAGACTGCCTGTACGTTTCAAAAATGCTCGTTATACAGTAATTCGGTTTGGAAATCTAACATGGTCTTGTTTTGCCTTGTTTTGTTCTCTCTTTGATAGTACGCTACATCTTGTACCTCATTAACAAACATGGTGAATCTACAGCGCGGACAAGTCACTCTCTAGAACTGCGCGCACGCGGGGGCTCTTGTATTTAATTAACAGCTCCACTTGCATCGAACTAGATCGGCGTGATTGGTTTAGTGGTAAAATTCTCCGTTGCCATCCGCAACGTCGGGGAGCCCTGGGTTCGATTCCCAGATCACGCATTGATATTTTTGTCTTTTCGAGACTTTTTACTTTTTTTACCCCGACACATTCCACTACACACCTCTTATTTTGACGTATACGTATACGGCCTCTTGTGATCCATTTAGAGCCTTATCCTGAGTGTCTTGTTAGTGTCGTGACAGCTATATCAAGCCGGCCTAGGGTGCAACCTAGATTCTTGTCCCAAGTAGCACCAAAATTGTAAAAGTACAATTGTACACAAATAAACGCCCCGAAAAAATTGTATTTAGATAGTAAACTTGGTTTGCACTGTCCGTTCTGCCAGTCCGTCAGTGGTTGTCCGTCGTGTCAGCTCTGCACTTTTGGTGGGGTCTCTTTAATAAGTGCAGCTTGCAAACGCGTGTGGCGCGTCGGCGTGCCCACATCCACCGTTAACACATCCCAACCCCTCTGGTAAATCGGCTTAGCCAGCGCATAAAGCGCCCTTCCAGCAATGTCGTCGGTCAGGTCTCGAAGGAGGCGTCGCCTCGAATCTGACGATGAGACTGACGAGGACAATGCCAATACGCCCGAGCCCCCGAAACGACCCCGACGATCGACGCTCCTGCCGCAATATGAAGTCAATGGTGGCCCAAGCCGCGCGAATGGCGTGTTGCAGCCCGTCAATATGGATGACTTTCAGCCTGGCTCTATTGTGCGCGTCGCTGTACAAAACTTTGTAACATATGAGAAGGCAGAGTTCTTCCCTGGTCCGTACTTGAACATGGTCATTGGCCCCAACGGTACTGGCAAGAGCTCGCTCGTCTGCGCCATCTGCTTGGGACTAGGCTACAGTCCCAAGCATCTGGGTCGTGCCGGCTCGATCAAAGAATTCGTCAAGCACGGCAGAGAAAAGGCCACTATCGAAATTGAGCTGCAAAGGAAGCCTACCGACCGCCACAACTACGTTGTCAAAGTCCAGATTCGTCGAGATCAAAACACTCAAAAATGGTGGCTTAACGGCAAGGAGACCACGCACAAGAAAATTCAGGATCTTATCAAGTCCCTAAAGATTCAAGTCGACAACCTCTGCCAGTTCCTGCCTCAGGAGCGAGTGGTTGAATTTGCTGCTTCGACGCCCGTGGAACTGCTCCACGAGACAATCCGCGCAGCGGCTCCGGAAGAAATGCTCCTCTGGCAAAGCAAGCTTCAAGAAGTATTCAAGGAAAAGAAGGATCTTACGGAGAGCAGTCAATATGACGTGGCCATACTCGAAAATCTCGAGGCACGCCAACAGGGATTGCAAGCTGATGTTGACCGATTTCGAGAGCGTGAAGAGATTCAAAAACGGCTAGACGACCTGAAGATTGTAAAAGTCTTGGCGAAATACCAAGAAGCGCGGAAAAATTGGATGGAGGCCAAAGAGCGCAAGAAGAAGGCCCAGAAGTCTTTGGAGCGGCTCGAGACTGAGAGCGGACCTTCGCTGCAGGCTGTGAACAGAAAAGAGGCATATCTAGACAAGGTCACGTCTGCTTTGCACGCCAAGGGAAGGGCTCTCGACCGATGTCATGACATTTCGGATTCCCTTGACCAACAAGTCAAGGAGGCACAGGGTGCGATGGATGTCTTTGATAACAAGATGGCTATTGAGCGGAAACAGTTTGACACAAGGAAAAAGGAGGTATCTGCTGCGCGAGCCAAACTAACGTCGTTGCAAGCCGATCTGAACAATCGCCCAGGCGAGTTTAACGCAAGCGAGTGGAACCGGAAGATCCGCGCCGAGGAACACAACCTACGCGACCTGGAAACCATGGACCGCGAAGTCGGTTTAGAATTGAACAATTTGAAAGATCAGGGGCGGGCTCCGAAAGAACGGATACGCGCTCTAGAATCCTCGTTGAAGTTACTCGACACGCAACAAGGTCAACAATTGAACATGATGAAGAAGACATTCCCCGAGGTGGCGCGAGGCTGGGAATGGATACAAGAGCACATGGGCGAATTTGAAAAGGAGGTGTTTGGCCCGCCAATGATGAGCTGCTCAATTAAAGATGAACGTTTCTCGTCCCAGGTCCAGTCTCTACTACAAATGGACGACTTTTTATGTTTCACGGCCCAGACGCGCAAAGACTTCAAGAAATTGACCGACCAGCTTTATCGTGCCATGAGTCTCTCGGTCGTCATACGTACCACTGTTCACTCTCTGGATACCTTTCAGCCCCCCTTGCCGCGACAGGACGCCGTCGATCTTGGCCTCGACGGCTTCGCTATTGATTATCTGGAAGGACCCGACCCCGTGCTTGCAATGCTTTGCTCAGAAAAGAAACTTCATCAGTCAGGTATCGCTCTTGAGGAACACGACACTGCACAATATAACAGGCTAGCAAATAGTGGTAGCATCTCCCAATGGGCGGCTGGCAGGCACCTGTTTTCCCTTCGTCGGCGCAAAGAATACGGCAGCAAGGCGATGACTGCAGTTAGCAAGTACATCAATGCCGGCCGATTTTGGACCTCACAAACTGTCGATGCTCAAGAAAAGACGGAATTGACTCGTCAACTCGAGGAGGCAGAGGCGGAATTTCGGGCACTCAAGATTCGAAATACTGAAATCATGCAGCAACGGGCGGCTCTCTCAGGGAAGAAAGAGGCCATCATCGCCAAAATTGTGCGTTCACTTGCGTTGTGGAGAAGCCCGTCTGTGACTAACTGAGTACCAGGAGGATTTGAGAAACGAAAAGAGCGCCCTTCAAAAGGAGTATCAAAAGTGGCAGTCATTGCCGGAGAAGATTGGCAAGTCTTTTTAAGACGTTAATTTATGATTGTTGCTAATACTGTCACAGAGGTCGAAGAGCGCCGAAGAGAGGAGAACACACAGATGATGGAGGTGATTCGAAACCGCATGTATGCGGCTCAATATGACTTGGATAAACTTGTCATGGCCAAGTGCAACGCCGCGATGCGCCACGCGGCTTCTTTGGAGGACATGAGGGAGGCTCATCGGGAGTATATCGAGGCCAAGATCCGCTCCATCGAAGCCATGTCCGACGTCAATGGTCTCAAAAAGCACAATTCTGAGATTGTGAAACGACTTGAGGCCGAAAAGGCAAAACTCGAAGAGGTTACCCAGGTCGCCGAGCAAGCACGCGCCATCGGTAGACACATGTCCGAGATGACCCGGGACCTGCTCGTCGAGAACGCGGAGCGCCGCTCATACCTCCAGAACCTGGCTGAGGACAAGACGGAGCGCGACGTTGAGATAGAGATCGAGGCGGAAAAGGCACAGCTCGAGCTAATCCACACGTCCAACCCTGACATTCTGCAGGAGTTTGAGAGGCGCGCGCAGGACATTGAGCGGCTCCGACGCAAGGTGGAAGGCGTCAATGCAAAGGTGGCGGAGATGACAGCCGCCCAGGACTCGCTCATGGCCAAGTTTGAGCCCAAGCTGGATGAGCTGATTGCGCAGATAAACAGCGCGTTTGCGTACAACTTTGAACAAATCAGCTGCTCGGGCGAAGTGCGTGTCCACAAGGATGAGGACTTTGAGCAGTGGGCTTTGAATATCATGGTTCGCTTTCGGTATGTGCCAAACTTTGGTAGCACTAGCTCTTTTTTTCTTCCTTCATATCTTGGGGGGTTGATACATTGCTAACACAGGCGCGTGTCCTTTAGCGAAAGCGAAACTCTCCAGCAGCTCACAGCACACCGGCAGTCTGGCGGCGAGCGGGCCGTGTCGACCATCTTCTTCCTCATGGCGCTGCAGTCGCTGGCGCAGTCGCCGTTTCGCGTCGTCGACGAGATCAATCAGGGCATGGACCCGCGCAACGAGCGCATGATGCACGAGCGCATGGTGGAGATTGCGTGCCGCGAGCACACGAGCCAGTACTTTCTCATCACGCCCAAGCTGCTCCCCGGTCTGCGCTACGACCCCAAGATGCGTATCCTGTGCATCGCGAGCGGCGAGTTTATGCCCCGCGACGGTGGCAAGCTCGACTTTAACCGGTGCCTGGCCGTCGTGCGCGGCATGGCGGCGGCAGGGGCGTGAGGATCCGTGTGTCTGTTGTAGTAGTCTGATTTGAAATGTAGGGCACGGCGGACTTGTGCTGAAAGGGAATTTTTTGGATTATGAATTGGGCGTGGGGGAAACGTCATGTTCTCGCGGGTTTTGACTTTACAGTGAATGCATGTATTCTCTGGCGCGTAAATTGCCCTCGATAGGATAACTCATGCAGTACTTTGACATGAACTTGCAGAGCGTGAATATGCCTCGAGACGCTACATCATGACTGTCTACTTAATTTCAGCTGCAGCCACTATTGCCTGGGCTGTTCTGTTGTGCTTGGCCCGCCATGACGAGGAGAGGGACACGATTGTGTGTTGGTTCCGAGGTCATCAGATCTAATCATGCAATAAAGTAAACGAAACGATCTACCAATGAAGTACTGTCACATTTTTTTTTGTCATTGTACAAGATTAGACTTTGAAAGACAACCGTGAAATGGTAAACAACAGCACACACAACGATACAAAAAAAAAAGACCGGTAACAGAGAAATGAACAGAAAAAGAATACAAAAAAAGAAGCAAAATCGCGACGACAGAATTGTAGCCCCTCTCCTTTTAGTGCTCAACATGAACAGATGAGCACGTTCAACAGTACAACAAGCCCTTCTTTTTCGTAAGCTTCTTTCCAACAAAACCACTCTCACGTGTTCCCTCACTTCTTATTGAATAGACATTCAAAAAAAAAAAAGAAACGAATCCACATGCTCTCCATAATGGAATCCCAGAAGAATAAAGTAAAAAAAAAAAAAAAAAAAAAAATTGAACACAAAACAAATGAACAAAGTGGCTTATAAAACATCCTTGCGAAGAAAAACAGAACCATCCCAAAAGTATTTTATCCAGCAAAGACCAGTAAATGAAAGCAGTGGGTATATGCGTTCATGAATACGTAGCGTGTCTCCCGAGTGTCGGAGACGGCAAAAAAAAAAAAAAAACCTCTGAACCC
>JAEIJG010000186.1:0-43345 GCA_037289395.1 Beauveria scarabaeidicola | reverse complement strand
TGTGACCCTAATAGATCTAACCGGATTAGGAAGGAATCAGCGCTGCCAAGCCAACCAATTGACAGGGGGGTTCGTTCAAAACGCCGGTGACCGACGTTAGTTAATGCTCAAGGTCTCATCGAGCCAAACCGACATCCCGACATCTCCTCGCTGACTCGAATCGTGCCTTTCGTGCCTTTCGTCCCGTCCATCGCGCGCCTCTACCCCACTGCAGCTGTTTCTAGCCTCATTGCCAGCACACAACTGCTGCAATATGCACATCTGGCTCCATTCGCCCCCTCAAAAACGACGAATTGGACCAGTATTACGTATCTAGGTAACGGACACGCTGCCATGCCCACTCCATTGCCGCCAAGAGGATGAATTCCCTCATCTTCTTCGGCTTAGCGGTGATGAAGTGACGCTTCAATAAAGTGGCCTAGAGCCTCTAGGCAGCTGAAGATCCCCGCTCGTCAGACGGGATACAAGACAAGCGTCAGTTCGATTGATCCTGCTTGTCCGGCAGCACGAAGTCTTTCACAAGGCTTGTTAAATACTCGGTCCTGTGTATCCCGTTTCATCATGAAGGTTTCTGTAGCCTCTGTAGTGATGGTGGCCGCCGGGGCCTCCGCGACACAAGGTCGTCGATGTGTATGTTACACATCTGAGATGTGTCGAAATAAACTCACCAGTGACCACCGCTATAGTGTACCGATCTTGCGACCCAGGACTCGCTGCGCGACAAGGTGTTTATGCCCGGCAGCGCCGTCTATGACGCCCAGCTCAAATCCTACTACTCCGCCAACGCTGCCCAGCACGCCTGGTGCATGGTTTTGCCCGCGTCGACTGCCGATGTGCAGGCGATTGCACGTACCATCAGCCGGCGTCAGTGCCCATTTGGTATCCGTGCGGGCGGCCACTCGACCTGGAAGGGGTCCAACGGCGTCAAGAACGGCGTTACCGTCGACCTGAGCCACATGAATACGACAACCTATGATGAAGAGACGAGAATCGCCTCGACACAGCCCGGCGCGCGATGGGGGACTGTCTACGAGGCTCTCAATCCGCACAACGTTACCGTGGTTGGCGCGCGCACGTCTGTCGTCGGCGTGGGCGGCTTCACCACCGGTGCTGGCGTATGTACTTGTTTCCAGACGGGTATGGTCGCTAATTGTCTGTAGTATTCGTTTCATAGCAACGCACATGGATTTTCCTGCGACAATGTTGCCAATTGGGAAATCGTTTTGGCCAACGGAACTGTGGTCAATGCCAATGCAAAGGAAAATGCGGATCTTTGGAAGGCGCAAAAGGGCGGCTCCGGCAACTTGGGTTTCGTGACGAGAATCGATCACAGTGCGTCTCACGACCTTCTCCTTTGCCAAGCTAATACGCAATAGATGCCATACCGGGCACCCAGCTCTGGGGCGGCTTCACGCAGTACGACCTTGACAAGCGAGACGCCGTCTTCAACGCGTACCTCAACTTTGTCGACAACACCGAGGACAGCTCGCCGGACCAAAACATTCTTGCCTTGCTCTGGGACAACAAGGATGGATTCACCCTTCGTTCTATCCTCACCAATGCCAATGGCGAGGCAAACCGCCCTGCCTTCAAGGAGTATCTGTCCATCCCCAACATTGGCAGCACCGTGACCTCTGGTCCGGAAAAGGACATAATTCCCCAATTCACTGGCCCTACACCTCTTGGCCAATAGTAAGCGCGAAACTCAAAGGCTTTTTTGAAAGACAATCTAACTTCTGTTGAGCACCAATTGGTTTACCGCCACGGCCAAGCACAGCTTCAGGTCGCTCGCCGCCATCGATAAATTACACCACGCCCTCATCCCCAACCTGCAGGCCGCCGCGCCCAACGCCACCTTTAGCACCCTCATCTCGCTGCAACCGCTGACTCCTACCATGGTCCAGCACGCGGCCACACGCGGCGGCAACGTACTCGGCCTGGAGGCTGTGGTGGCGGACGGGCCCAAGCTCAACTGGCTCTTTTCCATTACCGTCGACACCGAGGCGCACCAGAGGGCTCTGCTACCCATTGCGCAATCTTTCATGCATACAGTCAATAAGAAACAGCGCGATATGGGCACCTACGAGCCCTGGATATACCTCAATTATGCGTGGCGCGACGAGCAGCCGTTTCCGCACTACGGAGCTGAGAATACGGCGCTGCTGGCTGCTGTATCGGCGGCATATGACCCGGCGGGCGTCTTTCAGAAGCTGCGCAAGACGGGCTTTAAGCTGCATCCCCACCACTGAGAGCATAGGAGTACGGGAGAGAAAGGACTTGTGTATGGTCCCAGGAACAGAACTCCACGTACTGAACGTAGATTTTGCTGGCATGATGAGATGATGCATGACGAATACAATATGACGAATACAATATGACGAATACAATACGTTTTACATTTACTATGTGCGATGATTGCCGTGGTTCACCAGAGCTATGATTGGAATGCGTAAACCTGTCCGTTGACTTTGTGTCGTGGCGCTTGTGGCGTTGAGTCTCAGCCGGCGCCGCCGTCAGTGCCGGGTCGCCGGGGTCGGTGCCGAGCCCGTGCCAAATGTGGATGCATACCGGCCAGCATTGCACCACGACGCAGGCATATCTTTCTTTCGATCTTGCGTTTGACATTTTCTTTCGGCATTGGTTTTCGATATTTATTTCCGACATTCGTTTTCGACATTACTTCCGACATCTCTTCTTCATCTTGGCCATTAGCGGGATTTAGTGACCTGTTGCCCAAGAGATGTCAAACAACTCTTGTACTGACGCGTCAATATAGACTTTGAGAGGTCCCCACGAAGGTGTATGGATCGACACTAACACCCCGTCGGCATCCTCCTCACCAACCCGTTTTATTAGGCGTGCGTGCGCGTGCTCGCGCAGAGCCGTCTGCGTGCTTTTCGCGAACCCCTTCATAGTTGGCCCCTAGCTGAGTCGTGAGGCGGCTCGCGATTCTGCGCAGACCAATATCAGGGATGAAAAGGGTTTCCACGATGCCGTTATCCGCGGGCAGCTAGCTGGTGTCCACAGAGGGGCAGCTTGCGCAACGCTCATGACGCAGAAACGTACAGGATAAGATGAAGTTTCAATGCGCTTCACCCCACTGATAAAACACGTTGAAAAAGGAGTCTTAAATACACTGGGTCGCTCGCGTGATTAAAATGTAGTAGTTGCGCTCATGCCAAATATCTTCGCAAGGAAGACACTGAAACAATTGAATCATTTCTTGGCTGTTCAGCGCGAACCCACGGACGCTCTGCGCCGAGACGCTACCGCCCACGATTGCCATTGGCGTAGCTGGCGGAGGTCAACACTTGCGATAAGGTTCAACGGAATAGCAAACTTGCTTCAAGCAGTCCAGTCACTGCACCGAGGCCCGCCTGACCTTGGGCAACCGGCACGCGACTGCCTCGCCCAAACAATGCGCATGCCACAATTGCAACAACTTTGAACATTGCGTGACGGAATCGGGCTACTTGGCCTGGTTATAGCAAAGCATAACCGACGAGGCGCAACTCGATGAGTCCCGGCAGCGGGCAACTAAGTGCTTCGCTGCGCTTCGTGTCGCATAGGATATTGCGCACCACCCCTCGTCTCATTGCGCAAATAGCCATTTGCTTCGTCGTCACTTACTCCCTGGCGACCTTTGCGCCGGCGTGGTTTTTCGAGGATTACGGAAACCTACTGCCCTGGCACGGGCGGATCGACCCGTCCATTACCAAATCGACAGAAGATGTTCGGGTTGTGGTCTTTGGGTCGCAGGATGTGATGGGGAGCGCAGTGCCGAGTTCGGATTCTTCAAGATCTTCGTGGACCCTGCAGCTTTGTAAAGAGGTGCGGTAGCAAGCCTGGCGCCTGGATGGACATGGCTAATCTTTGGCAGCTCGGTTGCACGTCATATCGCTCTCTAGTGCCGTCGACAGATGCGCAGCCCGCATTAGCATCGAACCATCTATATGAGACTTTGACCAGCGAATTCTTGTCGTCTGTCGAAGGCGCCGATCTGCTGGAGTCGCCGGCATCCGACTACGAATTTCTCAAGTCGCAATACCCCGTGCCAAGGACGCCTGATCTTACTGCACAAGTCGGCAAATTTCTTTCCACACCACCGGAGAGAAAGCATTCGCGGAGTACTGTTTGGATATTCACATTCGGAACGTGGGAGGTATGGAATCTCGCCGCTCTCCCCCTGGTGACGGCAAATGACCTCTTGGACGGCATGGTGGAACACATCTTTCAACAGGCCGAGCTCCTCTACCTGAAAGCGCTAAACCCGAGATCGGTTGCGTTTTCCAACTTTTGGGCCGGTATGGAGCCGTCCGACATGCAGCGATTCATGGCGCCCAACGCACCACGGATGATTGACGAGCGAGCGCTCGAAACGTTTCGCATCATCGTGCCAAAGCTCTTTGACATGACGCTGGCACCGGTCTGGCAGACACGCCCAGCGCCGCCGTACCCTCACACGCGAGCAGAGCACATGCGAAACGCCGTGGCCCTGACACGGCGCTGGAACGAGCAAGTCGCGAAGCGCATGGCGCAGTGGCGGGAGAGGGCACGCTCTAAGCCCATTGGCGTGGAAGACGAGCATGTAATCAACACTAGCGACAGGCCCATGAGCGACGCGGCCCTGCAGGATTTTGTGGCGAACTTGCCCAAGGACATGCGCCCAGAGGAGGGGGTATCAGAGGTGGCCTTCGCGCCGTATCCGAAGCGGATGGGCGTGCAGCTGGACTCGACGGTCGCTGGTATGACGGATCTGATTATGAATGTGGAAATGATGAGAAGCGGCGCGCGCGACTCAGCGGGCCACGGAGAGACAACGGCGAACGCGTCGCTGCTGTTCGCTGATGTATCAGCGCCGTGCTTTGCGGGTGCGATGGATATACCTGGAGGGCAGGGGGGGCGCGATAGTATTGCGTGCGACGCGCCAGATGGCTATTTGTTTCATGATGCGTCTACTTGGAACCAGCGAGCTGTCGATGACATTGCATCGAGGACGGCGAAAGACGTGTTGGATCTTCTCTTTCCGCCGTTGCAGTGAAGTTGGGGGAGAGGCAACACGTCTGGTAATGGATACAAGAGCGCGCAGTGTTACGAAATCCGATCATACGGCCCCCCAAGATTAGGTTATGAATCAATTTCAAACGTCAAAATTTGCTTCTCGGGAGAATATAGGCCGACTTATGTATTTGCTATTTAGCGCTATTTCATAACAATCGTCAGCTTGCTTCCTTAATAACATCTGCATTTTCGAGGCTCGAACAAGTTATGCACAGCAAACAAAACAGCTGGCCGCGCATAATTTCCCCCACATACACCCCACTGTAGCTGCATAATTAAGTGGATGCTATTGTTAGTTACAGGCTTAAAGTTACAGCAGGGCAAGAGCAGCAGTAGCGAGGGCTGAAATTTGGCACTCGAATTTTGAATTTTTGCACCTAAGTCCCCGCCTTCAACCAATCAGAAGCTAGGCCTTCCCCTCTAGCCTCAACACCAACTGCAAAAATCTGCCAGCGATTACTATCATCATAAAAAAGGCGGCGACCGCGCCCTCTAGAAGCCCTACTATAAAAATTCTAATACTAGGCATATTCTACTAGTTCTGAATTTTTTTAAGAGCTAATTAAATTAAGTAGAAAGGCTCTATCTAGAGCGTTACGAGGCTTCTAATCTAGTGTGTTTTAGTTAACTTACCTTAGGTGCAAAAATTCAAACTTTGAGTGCCAAATTTCAGCCCTCAGCAGTAGCAGGGGTACGCTCCGACCATGCGGGATGGTAATTGGCTTGTTCAGGATGAATCATTCTGCGTCACCCACCCTGGTCTCCGTCGTCTGTAAGCCCGTGTTCCAGGCGAAAACACCAACGCTGGAGAAGAGATGAATCAATAAATGAATCATGGCCTATTCAGTCGCCGTGATCATGTGTAATGTGTGTTTATAATAATCGTCTGCTATTCTGCCGAGACTACGAATTGCAAGTGCATCGAATGGGTCATCTTCAGAATCCCTGACAGCAAGTTTGCGACAAAACCGTGACGAAAGAAGAGAGGTTGGCTGTATATATAGATAGGCCTGTATGAGAAGACTGTAGCATTATGAATTGAAATCAACGTTAGTCTCGCCAGATATTATCATTATGCTCCGCAAGGTAAGAGAGCGCTGTTTTGACCTGCCCCCATCGCGTTGATCACCATGATGGATAAAGTACAACTTCAGAAAGCTATGCATTGTGCACAGCTGTGAAGAAGCGTTTGAGTCGACATCGTCTGAAGAATCAAGGCCGCAGAAATTATAATAGAATTGATGATTGAACCTTGAAACAAAATATTAAAAAAAAAACACATCCCGCCAAACAATCCTCCAACGAGACAAAAAACACCAGAGAAGCTAACTCTTCTCCAACATTCCAGGTTTTGCCAATCTCAACATCTCCCTCAGGGCAGCCGTCTCGGCCTCTTGCTTCGCCAACTGAATGCGCAGCTCGTCCCGCTCGCGCTTCACGCCGCTAACTTCGACCTCGAGCTCCGTGATGCGGTCGAGCTTCTTCTGCCTGTATTTCTGCGCGGCGACCTTGTTGCGCTGTCTTTTAAGAAGCACTTCCGGGTCAGCGTGCTTGCGGTGCGCGCTCATTTGCGGGTAGGCAGCGGCAGCGAAAGAGAGTGTCTTTGACGTCGCGGGTGTCGGGTGCGTGCTCGCACAGCCACTACTCGTGCCGCTGCTGACCGTTGGCGGGTTGCTGTCGAATACGCCAAAGCCAGACCATTCGGCGGGCGGCGCAGGCGCAAGCAAAGGCAAGTCCGGTACGGTGACAGTCGTGAGGGCAGCAGTGGTGGCGGGCGCATTGATGACTTGCTGCAGCTCCTCATCCAACGTCCAGTCGAGGTCGTCGAGTTCAGCGCTGGCATCCAAAAAGGTAGGATCCGACGGTGACCACCATGAGGGATTTTGTTGAGAATTCGAAAATGGTTCTGGAAGAAAGAATGGTTCGTAGGCTCCCCCAGCTTCGTCTCCCCAGGCAGACCGAGAAAAGATTCCGACATGCCCTTCAAAGGAGGATGAGCTGGCGGGAGCAGCAGGCACTTGAGGCGACTGCTGATCCCATTGTCTCAGGTTGTGATTGGCCTCTTGCGCGAGGCCAAGCTGCTGCTAGAAAAGTAGAGGGAAAAAAGAGTGATGAAGAGGAGAAGGCGATCCGGAATGGACGATCAGGACTCGCTTATCTATTTAACGCCCAGCCATCTCCATGGCTGGTACGGTGTGGTACCTAGCGAAAGCATAAAGGTGACCCACAAGTTTGGGCCCTGGTGGCGGAGTGGTTACCGTCGCAGGCAGCCTTCGTGGATCCCACGGAGGTAGCTGGTTCGAATCCAGCCAGGGTCGTAATTCTAACCCGTATCTACTACGACACAGTAGCGCATTCCACCTTACGTCAGTAGGGGCGTGATCTGCTACGTTAACGGCAGCGAGATTAACTCCGAGAAAAAGTCACGTTATCTACCACAATATAGTAGCGTTTAGCCTACGAGATAGCTTCTACTAAGGGTGGCGTTCTTATATAACTTCTTTAAGATAGAAGGCCACTAGAAGTAGGAAAATAATATATAGGCTATAGGGTAGGATATAGGGGTTTTTACTTAGAATTCTAGGGTTTTCCCCTATATCTTAGGTAGTATATATACTATAGAAGTACTATATGGCCTATAGGCTAATCGGAGTAATATATATACATATAGACCTATAAGTTTGATGGCCTAAACGGGCAGGCCGCTGCTGTACCCGCTGTTTGATTGGTAGGCGTGGGCTCCGTTGTGACTCACACATGCATAAACGAGGCCTCTGCATAACTTATTTAGACTTTGTGCACGTTGCTGGGGTTGGATTGCTCACGCCAAGGAAAATAAAGAATAAAAGTATATAGAAAAATTAATGCACCTTCAGCTGCCTACCTCATGCACAAAACTCCTGCAAGACTTATTAGTTAATCAGAAACATATTGCGCTCAGATAAATCCGTTTTCATCTCGAACTTGAGCAAGAGTTACGCCACCACGAGGCGCAATTCAGTAGACAACCCTGGTCAACCCAGATGTGCCGCTGCAAGCCCCAGGGTGGCAGGGCAGGCCTTGCTTGGCTTCTGTGACGGTCACCGAAACGGCCTTCTTTCATTTGGCTTTGCAATATGGAAAGAAGGGAAATTAGGTGTAGTTTTATACCCGTTCTGTTCGAAAAAGCGCCGTGCAGCCTGCGCGTGGGCTTCTGCACGAGGTCCGTCAGGCCCATTCACGTAAAAAAACATGTCCGGTTCGCTATACATGACCCGTTGCACTGCCGGCGTCAGACCTATGACAAATTGTGCCTTGCCTAGATCTGTATTCTGCCATTCAGTGAAGCAGCTCTGTAGTTTATCCCGTTGCTCTTGGGTCCTTTCCTCCAGAGACCAGTTGATCCAGACTTCAACCATTGCGTTGTAGGGCGGATTCGAGTCATTGGTAGATGTCCTTGACGGGGAATCAGGTGTCTTATTTCTGATTGGAATTGAAGCAGACATGGTCAGCAACTTATGGGAATGATATTTCGTACCGTGATAAGTGACAGCAGCTCCTTTGATGTTGTGATGGAAGAGTGTAGACGTTTGTTAGGGCAGAGTTGGGGTCCCTTGCTGCTTATATACCTCATTACTCCGCCATAAATCTCTGTGTACCGTTACTCAAATGTCTCTAGTCTCTGATTTGAAAACGGCCACATAGTCTGTGATTCAGTGACCGCTGAATGGTCACTCCGTCGCGACTCGCGAGCATCAACCTGGTTTGTACTACATTTGTGTTGCCAACACGTATCGTGTTCGGCGCACAACGTCGGACAGTCGTACAAGAGGGTGGCAAACAAAGCGACAGTACTGTAAGGACTGTCTGAATAGAGCTGCAATTTTTTTCTGTGTCTTATTGTATGGAACGGGCTTGACAGGAACAGCCAGTCGGCCCTCATCATCACCTGCTGGTGAGGCACAAGTAGCTGCTGGATAGAGATCAAAAATATGATGTAAACCTAGCAAGCTATGTTGCAGAATAAATGTATTACCAGAATGCCTCCGCAGATCCGCGTAACCGATGAAATGCATGTCAGTCTCCGGCGGCAATGTGGTGAAGAGGGCCAAGCTCGTAGCCAAATGCCTCAAGTTGGGGCAGCATCTGCTCGAAATACGTGTCTGCGGCATCTTGGCCCACAAACTCGAGTTCCATCTCCACGGCGTGTACATTGTCCATGTACGGCTCCGGGCCCTCCAGTCGGCAACGGTGCACAGCAAAAGCCGAGTCGGGTCCGAAATGCCACAAAAAGAGTTCCTGGATAATCATTTCCTTCGTTTTGCCGCTTGGAACTAGAATCGTGACATTGATCTTAATCCCGTTACCGTCTGTGAGTTGACATTCTGCGGCGGGCGAAGTCATTGTGTGTTGGTATGGCCACCGAAACTGGACAAGTAGCCTTCAAGAGTGTGTAACTGTCTTAAGGACCATCTCGCGGTGTTCAAAGTAGAGGAATTGCAGTGCTTCTTGTAGGTCCTTGCAAAGGATGTGTGAGTAGGTGATTATGTCTGATGTCGGGTTACCTTCTCTTTTGGTGCGCAGTCAACGCAACTGCATCGACCCTTTTGCCCAATAATGCCAACATAACAACTCTTCTGGGATATTGGTAGCTTGTGCCATGTGAAAGCAGCTAATTGCCTCACCCCTTACGACCGCGTGTAACATGAGTGATCGTCAATCACGAAGCCAAAAGGTTGCGCGCCTCTTATTCATTGTGGTTTTTCCAGTTCAGGAAAGCCACAACTGAAAGCGCGGGCAGTTCAACCTCTATTAGTCAGGACTCGGCTTCACGAGACGATCAGGCGTCCATGTCCTGAGACTCGCCTTGTGAAACCGCATGACGTATCTCGCTTGGCCAGTGCCACAAAAAGGGCTGATGAATCTTGGTTTTACAATTTTTCGCGACGAGTTCAAATATCCAATTCCATTGTAAATCCAATGCTTTCAGTCGCCGTTCCATGAAGTCAAGTGATCCGTCTTGCCAAGGGCACGCCCTTCATGCGCAGAATGGAGTACACAGTTTGCAGGTGGAAGAAGAACTCTGATATTCCCGGAGATAGGATGGACTGATTCTTAGTATACATCTGTCCCATCACTTTCACTTCCATCTTCGATGTTCCTCGCACTCCAACTTTGCTGGATGGATGCCGTTCAGAAATGCTTCGAGTTTTCTTATGCGCCTAATGAGGTCGGCCAATAGTCAAATGTCTAAAAAAGCATACACAGAAGACTCTTTCCCACAAAGTTCAATTATAATTATTTTCCTAATTTCTGATAGCTGGGTGATCAGCCTCCCGTTTGCCTGGTGGAGCAATCAGAATTTGTTGCTGCTTTTCACAACTTTGTAATCAGCGACAGTTTCTTCTCTTGCATATCATTTTAAGTTTCTTCATTCGGTGCTTCTCTTTTCCAATGCCTCGGGCCAGGATGCACCCAGACAGGCGGTTTTTGACCAAGATTGCAAGCGAGGATGATGACAGCTCCAGCGAGAGCTCTAGCGACGATTGCTCTTCAGACGAGGAACCACTCGCAAAGACCAGAACAAGGCGCAGCAATGAGTTAAAACCCACCGCTGCCAACACCGCAACAGATGGGACTGTTTCTGAGCCTTTCCAGAGGATGATGGAAGAGTAAGCAGTAATCTCAATTATGCTTCTGCTTGCTAACGAGGGATAGATCATTCAACAGCGTGATTTTATCCGACATCACCATCTTCATCAAGAGCTTTCGCTTTCCAGCCCATAGCTTTGTTCTGGCTGCCCAATGCAGCTTTTTTAAAGATGCATTGACAACGGGCGGTTTGAAAAAAGAAGCCAAAAAAGAGTTTCGGTTTGACAGCGGACCATCCCATGCCTACTGGCGCATGCTCGAGTATCTGTATAAAGGGACCTACTCCGTCGAGCCAGCCGCTGAGATTGATGAACCTGGTAAGCACAAGCACCAACAGTTGATACGATGCGAGAGGTTGCTAATTCTCTTAGATGACGAGCTGGCTCACAGGCATATTTACGTCTACGCTACAGCGGAGACTTTCCAGATAGAGGGTCTCCAGCGACTAGCCACCGAGCGATTCAAGCAATCCGTTGAACGAGGGAAAATGGATAAAAAGTTTGTCAGCTGCATTCGACTTGCATACAAAATCACGAAGATTGAAGATAACATGCTGAGGAAGGAAGCGATGGAAATTGTCAGTCAACATGCGAAAGTGTTGTGGAAGATGAATGCTTTTCAGCACCTTGTCCGTCATGAAAAGGGTTTTGCCGCCAACTTGGTCAGCAGGCTTCTTGAGGCTAGATAGATTTCAGAGAGTCTTATATCAGTAAATTGACAGGGCAAATTTTCTAGAAAGGGGTGAATAGAACCAGAGAAAGCAGCGAAAGTCGAGATGTTAGAAAACTCATTTGAGTATTCAGAAAGAGCAGGCAGAGTTGCCCTAGGCAACCCCGCTAAGCCGAAAGTAAATACGCGTGGCGCGAACGGGGCCGCCCCATGCATGGCATCGCTAGCGCACTAACTATTTACCTAACTACCTAGTATTTACTACCTACCAACAAAGGCGCATTATGGTTTGTGTACAACCAATGTATCATCTTCAATTGATCCCATCAATACAGCCCGCGCCCGCGCCTCGTCGATATCATGGAAACTTCGGAGAATGCTGCAAACCGGGCTTCTAGGATAAGTCGACTACCTGGTCCCTCCGCGCCCTCAGGCTTATCCGAATTGAGCGAGTCACAACACAACACTCGCAATCAATCCGCCATTCCTGCTCTTGGCGGAGTCAAGAATTTGAAGCGCGAGATTCCTCAACCTGCCATCTCTCAACCAGAGCCGAAACGAAAACTCCTGTCCGAACGCGCTGCCGAGTACCTACCCAAGCCGGCGCACAGCTATGGCACCCGAGCGAATGTGGTCAAGGGCCTTGCGCTCACGAGTGCGCCCCAGCTGAGGTCCTCCTATCGACAACAGCCGGGTCAAGCGCCGTCGGTCAGTGGCTTCACGAAGAGCTTGGGCCCTGGCAGAGAACGACCAATTACAAAGATGACTGCCATTCGCCCTCCATCTGTGCGCCCTCCAGCTGCACGTTCAAACGGCCAGGCGCCGCGTCCCAAAACATCTCATGGGCACCGCGACGAGGATCTTCTCGATCAAGCGACAATCACAAACGGTATGAGCCTCCGATCGCAAAACAGGACCGATCATCAAGAGTTTCCGCACCACATGCGCCGATCTGACTGATTTTGTTATAGCTTTCGACGTCGATGGACGAGTCGGAGAGATGGAATCGCAATTTAAAGAATTAAAGGACATAGTGAACAGCTCGCTTACAGAAAAGAAGGAATATGACGATGCCCTCGAGCTCGCAAAGATGCGCGGTAGGGTGAAAAGAATAAAAAATAATCGCTTGCAACTTTCTAACTGATGTAGCGGCCGAACTCGAAAGCGATCGCCATAAACTGACCGGACGCATCGAGGTCCTGAATGCCGAGCTCGAAAGCTCTAGAGAGGAGCGCCACTCCTTGCGTCATCAACTCGAAGAGGTCCAGTGGAAGAATCAGCGAGACATTGATCAACTCAACCGCGACCACTCGAGAGTTGTGGAGGATTTGTCTCGTCAGCACCGTACCGAAGTCGAAGATCTTGGCCGCCACCTGGATCTTCTCAAAGATCAAGAGACGAAGCAACATCAGGGGCGTATCGAGTCAATTACCCGAGAACACCAAAAGGCCCTGGAGGATGAACGCCAACGCAAAGAACGGGAGATTCAAAATTTGCGATCGCGGTTGGGAAACGAAGCACAAGATTTGAGCCTGAGCATTCAACGAAAGGAACGTGACTTGCAAGACTTGCGCGCCGAGAACGAGATACTTCGCAGCGAAATTGAGCGCCAAAAGCATCTCAGTGGCAATCTGCAGTCCAACATTGCGGAACTTGCTGCCGCCAATACAACGCTGGAAGCGAAACTGAACTCGGTTCGGTCACAAGTGGAGTTTCTCGAGTCTGGTAGCAAAGCACAATCCGACTCCTTTGCAAACATGGAGGCCAGGCTCCAGGACGCTCTTCGATTGGCTGAGGAAGCGAAGCAAAAGCTGATCAAGGAAGAAACTGAAAGGCGCGTCCTTTTCAACAAATACCAAGAGCTCAAGGGCAATATTCGCGTCATGTGCCGAGTACGTCCACCTTTGGAGACTCCTGAGGAGGATCACGCTGGCATTTCCTTCCCGGACGACAAAACGTCGGCAGAAATTGTCCTCGCAGGACCGGAAGAGCGTAGCAGCCTAGGCGTAGTCTCGCGGAAGAACTACCCTTTCGAGTTTGACCGCGTCTTCATGCCGGCCTCCGAGAACGAAGAGATTTTTGGCGAGATTTCACAACTTGTCCAAAGCGCATTGGATGGCTATAACGTTTGCATTTTCTGTTACGGCCAGACTGGCTCTGGTAAGACTCATACCATGTCGTCGGACGATGGGATGATTCCCCGCGCTACACACATGATTTATGACACAATCAAGAAGTTGAAAGAAAAATCCTGGGAGTACTCCATGGAGGGCTGTTTTGTCGAAGTTTACAACGAAGAATTAAACGACTTGCTAGTACCGAATGAGCGTAATTCCAAGAAGCTTGAAATTCGGCACGACGAAGCGCGCAAGCAAACCAACATCATCAATTGCAAAACGGTCAAACTGAGCTCCGCCGATGTTGTTGAGACGATGCTATGTGAGGCGCAAAGAAATCGATCAGTGGCAGCGACCAAAGCCAACGAACGCTCGTCTCGGTCACACAGCATCTTTATTCTCAAGCTCGCGGGGAGAAACTTGGCAACTGGAGAGCAGTGCGAAGGCACATTGAATCTAGTAGACCTGGCAGGCTCGGAGCGCCTCAAGCACTCGCAGGCCGAGGGCGACCGCATGAAGGAAACGCAGAACATCAACAAGAGCCTCAGCTGTCTAGGCGATGTGATTGAAGCTCTGGGTCGCGGATCCGGCCACATTCCGTACCGCAACTCCAAGCTGACGCACCTCCTTCAGTACAGCCTTGGAGGTAACAGCAAAACTCTGATGTTCGTGATGGTGTCGCCGCTGGAGGCGCACCTCAAAGAAACGCTGACAAGCTTACGATTCGCGACCAAGGTAACCACGTCCCGTGAACTAACATATTTTTTTGAGGCATATCAGACTAATGGCATATGCGTAGGTGCATAACACACATATTGGAACGGCCAAGGCCACGAAGAGGATCAAAGGTGGCGACTAGCCAGCTACTTTCTACAGTGGGCTCACGGTAATTCAGATCAAATTTTAAGCATTCCCAAAACTTACTAGGTAGTACGTTGCTGCTCGAAATTATCTTGAAGCACTGTAGGTGCCTTTCTCTGGGCCTCCAGCTCCTGTGTGGCTTTTGGTATTATGAATTATATATGCATTATGTCGGCTAGGAATCACTTTTTTGCACATTGGGGAAAAGATACCTTGGGAATCAGCGGGTTGAATTTGAATATATCTCTTTTCATCTGTTTTCCGTATTTTCTTTGCTTTTCGTATCTTGAAAGTCGGCAGGCACCTTGCAGCGCGAGCGACGAGCCGCTGACGTTCGGCGGGGCTATTGGATCATTTATTAGCGCCCGCCTCGACAACTTCCTCTCCCTTTTTGCAACAGCATTCGAGCTCGAGCTGGTGAGGCAAGGGTGTCCAATGCGTGCATCTTTTGCTTGGAAAGATACTCAATCAATTAATAATATGCGAGCACCTCTTTTGCCATGATTGCAACGCGCATTTCCATCCTTGAGCATTTTCAACACACCCACGAGTGGGCGTTCACTCTGATTTCGTCAGCAAGCGACCTGTTTACGCCACAGCGCCAGGCGCAGGATCATTGCATCTCAACATGACCAAACCATCAGCCGGTCTGGAAAGTTCAATATGGGCTCCCTTGAAGCAACGGCACCGCAATAGTGCGCCCACGAAATTGTCCTCAGCCCACGAGAGCTCGCGATCCCGCTCTGTGCCACCTCCACCACCGTCCACGATGACAGCGCCTGCCAAACCTAACAGCACGCCGCTTGGCACGCGCACGCCCACGACTCTCGCGGCCGGCCTGACGCCGCCGCAAGCGCTACACCGGTTCGAGCAAGCATGCCAGCGGCTGCGCTGGAAGTTTCTGGACCTCGAGGCCGCCTACCAACGGGCGCTGGCGCCGTCGGCGTGGGTCTTTTCCCCCGAGGACGCGGAGCGCAACTTCAAAGTCGACTTTTACGAGTTTTACGCGTGGATTGAGCAAGCGATTGTGCTGTTACTGCTGGTTTTTGCCGTTTCGGTTCCGCGGGAGCGCTTCAGCAGCGGCCGCGCTGGGTCCTCGTCGCACGCGTACCATCACAACGTGCTGAGGGCGCTCGACGAGGATACGAACCCACTGCACGAGGTACTGGGCAAGGGCGACGTGAACCAGGCGCTGTGGAAGGCCAAGGAGCTGCGGAACCGGTGGAAGGACGCGGCCGAGGGCAGGGAGACGCCGCCGCTCAAAATGTATGACTTGGCGTGGATCGTGGGCGAGGTCCTCCGGGGACTCGAAGGTGGCTACACGGTGGCGAGGAGCATGGTCCCGACTGAAGAGATTGTGGTGGATGAAGCGCCGGACAGCGGCGAGGGGTGGGATTGGATGGTTGAGACGATGGACTGGGAGCCATAGCCAGGGTGCTATTACCAGGGTGCAGCTGTATAAAGTTGGTACTCTGTACCGGAACGAAGCCTTCAAGCTCTGTTCGCTGTAGCAAGAATCAAAGCCGGTCATTGCTCTGATTTCGTTAATTGGATAGCAGTAATCTGCTGGGCTCGTCTACAGTCAAGAAGAAGCGCAAAGTAATACTAGTATATTATTTATAGTGCTAGTTACACCTAAATTATCTTAGCCGCCTCGTCCTGCACTAAACAGATCTGTCCGTGTTCAACTCACACCAAAGCCATCGCGGAGTCTGGATGGTAACATTGGCATTACGAGAGGCTAGCCGATTGGTGGCCGCGTCTTGGCTACCGCTTGCATCCACTTATGCTGTCAGGGAAGCCGGCGTCGTCCAAGTACTTGTAGAACACATACCGGAAGGTTTAGGAGCGCTCATGTGCTCCCGAGCCGTCAATCGCCACGACGACCTAGCCGTTCTTGGCAGTCCTCCAGAATTGGGCGAAATTTCGAAACCCTTTCGGTGTATAGAACTTGAATAGATGTGCATAACTATTTCAATAATAGGATATCTCTTATTCTCATCAATGTCATGCAGGCAGAAAATTACGCCGTGAGTGTCATTTCGTTGTCGCAGCCCTGGTGGCATTTTATACCTCCCAGCCAAGTCTGGGCCAAGGACTGCTTTGCGAAAGAAAACGGTTTGCTTAGAGTAGCTGTAGCCACCCTCACAACGGCAACATGCGGTACAAGATTAACGCGAGACCATGCGTCAATGATAGATTGGCAGTCGATTTTCCACGGGTGCGTTCCGTCCTCTTTCGTCACCAATTAAGGTCAGATCCGTCAAAGTGAACGCAGGCTAGAGATGTGTAGTATGGATCCTGACCAGATTTCATGCCACCTGCTGTAGCCAAACTTCTCTGTTCCTTTGCATCAACATTCTCCGCCAATTTCACCACCCACTCTCCTTTTCTTACTTGGTTCTTCAGGCTTCCACATCATCAGTCAAAACAAATCGGTATATGTGATTCCATCCGTCACGCTCACTGGCCCAGAAAAACCTCATTCCTCATAAGCATGAGCTTGTGCCAGAGTTTCTGGTTGTAGTCGGCCATGGTGTCACTGCTGTCCTCCACCAGTACCTTGACAGCGCCTTCAAGAGAAGTTTCCAGCAGTCGAACATGCTTGTGTCAGCGCTCATTGAAAATGAGGCGTGTCTCTACCGCAGCAGAACCATCCGATGAGTTCGGTCTGATAGGGATTCCATAATAACGATCGTGGGTCAATATTTCTCGACGTAATCAAAAAGGCGAGGCCAGTCCGTGCTCAGATGATCCCCAGCTTTCCGCCAGCCGCAGCCTTTGACGGTGCTACGTCTCGATGTTTTGGGACGGAACTGGGGATGTAGGACGGATTTTCTAAGCTCCAAAGGATACCTGTAGCCTGTCTTAGATGCATTGCTACTGCATAGCATCCAGTTTCATACTCTGGTTCCTTCACGTCTCCGGCGGAATTGAGCGTTTCACAGTCAGGTTCGCGGAAGGTACTTAGCTTCCCAGCAGACTCCCAGGCCTTCACGCCTGTCTTCAATATTTACTCCATGTTTCTTATTCAGCTCCAAGGCCACACTACGCCCGGTAGAGACTTCTGAAAAGAGGAATATATGGCTAATTGGGAACGTAAACGGAAAAGAATTTCCTGCAAGCACATGGTCACTGCGCCGATCTGCGTTGCCATTAGGATCAATGAAATTATATCCCAGTGCGGAGGCAGTGAAGTTGACAAGAGTTACCTGAGATTGACCAGGCGACGTTTCCAAGAAAAATTTCAAGAAAAATTTCGAGATGCCAAAGTCTTGCTTAAAGCATTCTGCTTAGAGCTCGCGATGCCAGCTAGAGCGGAAGCAAAGCCCAAGTACCTACAGTACCTCTAGGAAATCCCGAACAGCAATATATGAGGACTTTGTCGTAATATCTAGCCTAATTATAGCCAACTAATTGTGGGCGTCCGACTTTTGCTGTGTGACAGATTTGATGGCGATTTGCTTTGGATTACCTTGACCGATTGTAGTGGTTATATAGGCCGTTCCTGTTAGTTCTCATACTTGCGAGTGATCGCGGTGCAGCTTTACCGCAGCCAAAGGAAATAGTCACGTCGAAATACTGTTGACTGCCTTTCCCGCCAATCCGCCGCATCTTTTGTCCAGATTCGTCCTCGGCTCGGTCACAGTGGCAACACTGGTCATCTGCCGTCTCTCGGTCAGCCAAGCTAGCCAGTAACAGCGCCGGACTTCACCACATGCCAGTCAGGTACTTTACCAGAGCATCTCGACACTGGCAACAACCGCATACCGCGTACGCCTGATAATTCACAGTTTGACCTCCACTTCCATCTTGCCGCACAAACTCGATCCAAACTGACCTTTCCTCAGACACTGTTCCCGGCCTGCACACCCTACGCTCACCCGCCAGTGAGCATGACGTGTCGCTATTAGCCACCCTTGCCAGGCATCCCTCAACACTCAACAATCACCACTCTCACACTGCACCACCTGTTTTCTGTGTCAACGGCATGGGATATTCCCTCGTCCGCTGTGACTTGGTCCAGCCGCCATGAAAAGAGCAATCTCTCTACTACCACTCCTTCTCGTCCAGCCTGCCAACTCGCTGCCTGCCTGGCTTCTGAGCTGGCCGTGGTCCCCCAATCTCGACAACAGCACGCTCCCACCACAGCCGCAACTATTACCAGAAATCCCCCGTCACGGCAAGCCAACTGATGGCTTCGACTTTCCGCACCGCCCTGGGTTTCCATCATCCGGCTTCGTCGCCTTGGGTGACTCCTACTCGGCCGGCATTGGCACCGGCATCAACGGCTCCGAAGTCGACTGCCGCCTAGGCAGCCACGCCTACCCCGTCCTCATCCGCAATGATATGATGTCTTACCAAGGTGACTGCGATATTGCAACCACATTTCAGCATCTGTCGTGCACAGGCTCGACTATACAAGACGTCCTTGCTGGCGGCGACCACTCCCAGGTTGACCTCTTCAACACCACTACCTCTTCCGATTTCGCCCTCCTCTCCATCGGCGGCAATGACTTAGGCTTCTTTGACATTATGAATAGCTGTATCTTTCGCTTCTACTCGCTGTACTCGGGTACCTGCGAAGCCGCCCTTGAGCGCTCCGAGGCGCAGATTGCCGGCCCTGAGTTTGATCAGCACTTGCGTCTGCTCATTATGGAAATTTTGGACAGAGTGCTTTGGGAGAAGCGTCCCTGGTTTACCATCACCGTTACCGGCTACGCGCGCTTCTTCAACGCCGACACTCCAGAGTGTAATGACTATACCCTAGGGATGTGGTGGCGTGGACCGAAGCTCAAGCAAGACCTGCGCAGGAAGATGAACCGCATGGTGATCAACGTCAATCGCCGGATTGAGCAGGCCATTCACACCATTAATGAGGCATTTACAGAACCAAGAGTCTTGTTTGTGGATTACGACGATGCCTTTGAGGGTCATCGCTTCTGCGAGCCGGGGGTGGTTGAGCCAGATTATCTGCGCAACGAAACCTGGTTCTTTCTCGTCGGCGGCGACGACAACGATGGCTCGACCATGCCTCGTAAGCCGCTGCCCCCGAATTCGACACTGAATGATTGGGAGATATTGCGCAGTGGAGAGGTGGTTGGACAGAATTCGATGTGGTATGTTCCGACATATTACGGCAAGACTTTTCATCCAGTAAGTTCTACGACTCTTGTTCACTCATTTCCCTAACGTTTCAACAGCGGACCCAGGCCCACATGGCTATTCGCGACCGAGTCTACCAGACTTGGCGAGACATGGATATGTTGTCCACGCAGCCATTGAATGAAGAGTTGTGAAAGATCAACTATGTTTAATGATATATATACGGTGCTGGCTCCTTCTTGTAATACGTTTTTGCTTTTTCCTCAAGATATTAGCCGCGTAAAGATCGCAATTAAGCACCTTTTTCACATGCCGTGTTACAGTGCTTGTGGTAGCTTTTTGGCGCCGCTTACAGGGCTCCAGCATCAGCCACAGTGGCAGCCCGAATGCGGCCGGACTAACTTTGATGCCCCGTTGCAAGTCCCCCACAGGCCACTTGCAAACCCCAGTCACCAATGCTTGTCTGCATCGAGCCATCACGCCGCGCAAGACGTTGATTGCCCGCCCACGCTGCGCGCGACATCCATCACTTTTCATCTCCCTACTCCTGTATATATCGTCTCTCATCGCGGGCTACGGTTTCAACCCCTTTTTTCTACCCTCTGAGCCGCTTTGGCATTATCTGCTCGTCATACTGTCACCATGGCTCCAGAAGCCAAAGGTATGCGTTGACCCACCCTACATTACACATCATCACCCTCCGTTCTAATCATCATCACAGGCGCAAAAGATACTGCCAAGTCTGCCAAAAGAGATACCAAGGGTGGCACCATCAAGTTGAAAAAGCAGCCCCCCAAACACAATAAACCCGGCAACTGGCGCGACGGTAGCGTCGTCGAGGGTACGTGCGCAGTGACAAGACCCTGTCGCATCGCTAACACATGGCAGACGAAAAGAAGAAGAGTGTCAGCTCGCCCACCGCTTCTGCCGCCTCACCTGGACCTGTCGTAAATCAACTCGACGATGATGCCCGCGAGGCTTTTGCGACTGGCCGACCCCTCGAAGACTCACCCGATCTGCAACAATGCAAGCACTGCAAGAAGAGCATTCTCAAGACAGCAACCAAGGCGCATATTGCCGCATGCCTTAAGGTGAAGAAGGAAAAGGCTCAGCGCAAGAAGGAGGCTAGGGAAGCCCGTGAGCGAGCCAAGGAGGCTGCGCGCGAAGAAGAGGCGCGCAAGGCCGATGACAAGGATGACGACGATAGCGACGACGATGACGACAAAAAGGGCGCAAAAAAGGCCGGCAAGAAGCTCGAAGAAAGCAAGGGCAAGAAGCGCAAGGCTGACGGCGAGCCTGAGAAGGCGCCCAAAACCAAGAAGAAGAAGGATGAACCCAAACCCAAAGTGCCCAAACCCAAGGGTATGGCCTGCGCGCGCTTTGCAATACGGTGCACTGCTAACATTAATAGGGCCTGTCGACGTGGAGCGGCAATGTGGTGTCATTTTGCCCAACGGGCAGCCATGCGCGCGTTCACTTACCTGCAAAAGTCATTCGATGGGCGCCAAGCGTGCTGTTGCAGGTCGTTCGCTGCCGTACGACATGCTCCTAGCCGCGTATCAAAAGAAGAATCAAGCAAAGCAGCAGAGTACGTCTGATCCAGACATAATCTACAGTTTACATTACAGTTTCCGTCTAACCTGCTGCAGAG
This sequence comes from Beauveria scarabaeidicola, assembly GCA_037289395.1. Taxonomy (NCBI): domain Eukaryota; kingdom Fungi; phylum Ascomycota; class Sordariomycetes; order Hypocreales; family Cordycipitaceae; genus Beauveria; species Beauveria scarabaeidicola. The sequence continues at coordinate 22,249 of JAEIJG010000186.1, read as the reverse complement.
GCTGCTTTGGATGCCAACGCCCCTGTTCCGGACGAAGACGAAGATAACCAGGGCCCCGTCGACTCGGACGAGGAAACCGGCGCCGTCATGGCCGCCCTCAGCACCTGGAAGCCCAAGCCCCTCGTTCCTCAGCCCGTTTTTGCCCCTATCAAGCGGCAGTACCAGCTCGCGCGTCTCCACGAGCAGCTTCAGATGGCCACTAACGGCGGTCGGACCAACATCTTTCAAGTTATTGGCTACGGCGCGCAGAAGCTACCCGAGGGCCATCCGGGGCTGGAGGATGGCGATGCGGAGGGAGAGGACGTAGGGGCTATGAGCTTTCCGACGTCGGCGAGGTCAGGGTCATTTGCGATTCCAGCAACGCCTTCGCGGCCGGCGCCTACAGTGGCGAGGGGCTGATGTGAGTCGGGATGCATGAGTGTCAGGGTGCATATAAGTGTTGGAGTGCATATGAGCGTTGGGGTGCATGTAACGATTTTGCATTACTGGGGCGTTTTTGGCTTATGCGTTTGCGAGAGGCTTTATAAACGGTTTATTTGAATGTTTTTGCTTTAGTTTATACCCCTGGTCATACCGGATTTTTATATTATGGCGACGAGCCAGAGACCATGATTTAGTATGAGCATTTGGATACAGACAGCGTGGATGCTTTTAAGGTTCCATCGCGAATACATCGATTACTAAAGGACTCTCGATGAAGAAATTGCAAAACAAGTCAGTAGTTTTGCTCTTGAATCATCTGCAACGGATGGAAAAGGACATGCAACTACCTAGGTTGTGGAGCTGCGCTGGGTAATATACCACCCAAGATCGGGATGACGTCGTTAATGAGCTCGGCAGTGGCATGCCAATGCCGCGGTGCCAGCGAGCTCGGTCTTAAGATAACGGTTTGATCTAGCAGTTCACTTAACATCACGCTGCACTTAACCGCTTGCTTCTTCCCTCACCATTTCGTACTTGTCGGTTTAATTTACCAGCACATTGACTCACTTGGTTTCTGCTTCCATATGCGACACATTGAGGAACCGTCCGTCTCGACAACCTCAGCATTTCTCTTAGCACAGACACCTCATCGGCATGGCCTCCTCACAAGCCCTCGAGGCCCTCGGCCACGCCCTCTCCGGCTCCTTTGGCACCGCCACGTCCACCGCCGTCCTCGCGCCGCTTGACCTCGTCACCACGCGCCTCAAAGTTCAGCGACAACTCGACGACCACGCGCAGTACACCGGCGTCCTCGACGCCTTTCGCAGCATTTTACGCGACGAGGGCCTCGGCACCTTTTACAGCGGCCTCGGCACCGACGTCGCCAAGTCCATCATCGACTCGTTTCTCTTCTTCGGCTTTTACAATCTTTTGCGGCAGCGCAGCGGGAAAGCGCCCGGCATGCTGCAAGAGGTGGCATTCGGCATGCTCGCGGGCGCCGCATCCAAGGCGTGCACGGCACCATTTTCCAATGTTGTTGCCAGGCGCCAGATGACGCCGAGCGAGGAGGAGATGCGGTCGGTGACGCAGACGCTGCGGGACATGCGCAGAGAGGGCGGCGTCAAGGCGCTGTGGGCGGGCTACTCGGCGACGCTGGTGCTGACGCTGAACCCGAGCATCACCATGTTGCTGAACAGGAGGCTGGCGGAGCGCGTAATTCCAATGCTCGAGGAGGAAACGGACGTGCCGGTCGCGTGGGCGGCTTTTCTGCTGGCCGCGTCAAGCAAGTCGGCGGCAACGGCGCTGACATACCCGTTTCAGACGGCCAAGACGATGCTGCAGATGCCGAATGCGGGCTCGGATGAAGAGGATGGGGTGGAGGAGGAGGAAAAGGAAAGGAGGAGGAGAAAGAGAAGAACGTTATGGGCAAGGCTGGTGGCGGCGTTTGATCAGACGATTTTTGGCATGATTCTGAGGCTGATTAGGACGGAGGGACTCAGAGCGTTGTATGATGGCATGGAGGGTGAGCTTCTCAAGGGATTCTTCAGTCATGGCCTGACGATGCTGGCCAAGGGCTTCTTTCACCGGTTGGTAATTCGCGTCTGGATCATGTCCCATGCTCGCCGTCCACTCAAGACGTCTGGTTGAGCTGCTGCCAAATATCTTATTTACGTCTATGTATATACATGTCTATTCATTTCCAAGTCGGACTTCTTCGGGCTAGCATTGGAAAGCTACATTCGTACGCTCCACGGTGTTGCCGCCGCGCGCTGAAAAGCCCGTGCCTTCGGACTTTAACGCAATCATGCCGTTCGGCAGCGTTGTCTTGGGCGTGGGCGCTTGGTCCATCCACGCCAGCGGCGTATCGCAGACAAAGCACGACAAGGGGCTGTCTTCTTCCGCTTTCTTGGCGGTTCGGTTCGGCGGCGGCGCCACAAACAGCTTGATGCAGCTCAAGCACAGCACATGCCCGCACTTGACGGCCATAGCCGGGCTGGAGGCGTTGGTCAGCGTTTTTCGACACGAGGGGCAGATGCGCGTGTCGGTCGCCTTTGTCAGTTCCGGCTGCACGTCAAAGTGAATCGTAATGAGGTGCGCCATGGTGAGTGCGTGCGGGCTATCGCTGGCGGACGCGGGGCAGACGGGGACGGGCTTGGCTTTTTGGGAGGCTTCGAGGAGTTTGGCATCTTTGGTGGCATCGGGTGTGAGCGACGGTGTCCAAAACGATGGTAACGAGGTCTTACTGGCCTGTCCTTCGTTAGTCCTTTAGGTCTTGCACACAATGTGAGTTGTAGAGGTGAACCTTTTCGTCTTCAATGGCTTTCCTCGCTTTAGCCCGGTCTTCTTTGGCTATCCTCTCCAGCTCGTCCGCATCTAGCTCGAATTTTCGCTTCCCGCTTGTGATTCGTAATGTATCGTTATTTCTTGCCTTGCTCGTCTCGTCTGGTTTCGCAGCAGGCCTGGCGCCGCTGGAGAGCCCTGCCTGCGTGAGCTCAAAGTCGCGGACAGCCCGACGCTGGTCCTCATCGTTGTGGGCAGCCTGCACCCGGGCGGTTTCACGCTCCGCCTGCCTCCGTGCCCTTTCAGCGCGCTTCATGTCCTGTTTCTGCGCGAGCAAGTTGGCGAGCGCGCACTCGCGGCAAAACACGTCGCCGCGCGCGCACGAGACCGGATCCCGCGCCAGCTCCAGGCACAAACTGCACGATCCAAACGGCAAAAACGAGTCGCGGTGCAGGCGCGCCGACTTGGACGCCCAGTTGGATTTGGCGAGGGAGCGCTCGTGTGAGGTGAAGACCGGGCGAGTCGTGTTTCGCTTGCCTGGTAAGGTTAGAGTTGGCCGATGCTGCTAGAAAGTGATGGGGCATACTATGTGACATCTTGTGGCCACCGACTTCTCGATTGTGCGCGAACTTAGCCTATGTCGTAGAATATGTTGCAGTCTGAGCCGGTGGAAGGTTGGGGATCGAAAAAGATGTGTTGAGATTGAGAAAGCATATCGAAAAAAGTACCCCAGCCTGTGCCTGTCACCATGGGGTCAGCTAACACCCACTTAAGCTTACTCGATCGCGCGTCACAATTTCGAAATTTTGGCCACCATTCTACATATGCACCCGGATCGCACACCGCCAAGGACCACGCCATTGGCTGCGTCTGAGGAACAAAAGCTTCCACCATGTCTGGCTCGTCATCGCCTTCACCGCCCCTGCGGCATGGCCTGGGCTGGCGCCTGGGCTCGACGGCCGTCATGGCCAGCGTCGGCGCGGCGTGCAGGGGCTTCCTCTATGCCTTTAATTCTGTTGAGGTGATGGGCCTGCAGAACTTGCTCGGAGTGTTGGATAGGCGAAAGATGCAGGGCAAGGACCGTGGCCTGATTACAGTGTGCAATCATCTTGCAGTGTGCGTTGGGCTACCCAAGACGTGATGAGGCCCAGCTGACCTGATCGCAGACTCGACGATCCTCTGATTTGGGGTATACTTCCTATGCGCTACGCTTTTGACGTCGAAAACCTTCGATGGAGTCTTGCGGCGCATGACATATGCTTCAAGAATAGGTAATGAGCATGCATCAGACTCCAAAGTCCACAACTGATCGTACAGTCTTACATCGACCTTCTTCAACCTCGGCCAGACCCTTCCCACGCATCGACTATGGCATTCCGAGCTCGGCGGCCTGTACCAACCGACAATGACGCAAGCCCTTGGCCTGCTGTCCGGTCCTACGTCGATTCCAAACATTACAAACCCAACCTACTCCACCAACGGCAAGGACATTGTTCCCGCGCCAGGCTTCTACACGGCGAACCGCAACGCCTGGGTGCACGTCTTCCCCGAAGCATGCTGCCACCAGAGTGCCGATAGCAGCCTACGGTACTTCAAATGGGGCGTGTCGCGGCTCATTCTCGAGAGCGATCCAGCGCCCGAGTTTGTGCCCATGTTTGTTGACGGCACCCAGCGCATCATGCCCGAAGACCGCGGGTTCCCGCGCTTTCTGCCCCGCGTGGGTAACCGCATTCGCGTCGCCATCGGCGCCCCCGCCGACACGGACGTGCTTTTTGGCGCCTACCGCCAGCGCTGGCGCCGTCTGAGAGAGCAAAAGACGGACGAGGAGCTGAGGCACGGCCCAGAGGCGGTGCAGCTGCGGACGGAGCTGGCCAAGGCGGTGCGCGATGAGATCCTCAAGATGCGTGCGACACTCGGGCTGCCACAGGAGGAAGATGAGACGGCGGCGCTGGCGGGGACGTGGGACAAGGAGCCGAATAAGCGGAAGTTTAAGAGTCCGGTGGATGGAAGCCTTGTAAATAGACATTAAGCGGCTTCGCAGGCCACTTTGATTTGTAATCCTGCTGTACATTAGACATTGCATAGACTGAACGGGCACTTGGTAGAAAATAAATTCTGAACGAAACAATTCGATATCATGTATCCCAGTTTCCTGTCTTTAATAATACCACCAAAACTCCGGTCCATTATTGCCTCGCAAGCCGCTTACCAGTCATCAGCGTTGATAATAGCAACTTGGCTAGAGGTTCTCGTAAACATGTAAATGAATGCAACATCTGCACCAGTCGCTCACGCTATGCCATGCCTCAAATCTGTCTCTAATAGCCTTCGTAGCTTTGCACTGGAACTTGTTGCTGATACCCTCTGACTCCAGCCTGCGCGGCCGCCTGAGCCGCCTGCTGCTGCTGATGCATAACCAGGTCATTGAACCAGGGGTGCTGCAGGGCGTCGTGGGCGCTAATGCGCAGCTCGGGCCGCAGCTGCAGCATTCTTTGGAGCAGATCGATGCCAGTAGGATCGATGGCGGGTAGAATGTTGCGCAAATCTTGCGTCGCGTACATCTGGAACGTCGGCTTGTACTCGGGCAGCTGGGTGATGCCAGGCCATGTTCGCTCGGTAGGTGTGCCCATGATGCGGAAGATGCGGATGATTTGATCCTCGTTTGTCGTACCCGGAAACAACGGGCGACCAGTATACATTTCGGCCATGATGCAGCCGGCAGACCATATGTCGATGCTGGTATTGTAGGTGCGGCTGCCGAGAAGTACGTCGGGCGCACGGTACCAAAGGGTGACGACTTCGTTGGAAAAGGTATTAACAGGGATGCCAAAGGCACGAGCCAGACCAAAATCGCCCAGCTTCAACAGCCCCTTGCTGTTGTAGAGGAGATTCTGCGGCTTCAAGTCGCGGTGCAGGACTCTGTTCTGATGGCAAAAGTCGATGCCTTTGAGGAGCTGGTACATGAAGGACTTGATGGTGGCATGCTTGAGGGCGCCGCGCTCGCCATGGGTGTCCATGTAGCGCTTCAGGTCACCGTCCATATGTTCAAACACAAGCATGAGCTTGTTCTCGGTATGGATAACATCGTGGAGGGCGACAATATTCTCGTGCTTGAGCTCCTTCATCAAGGAGATTTCGCGGATCGCCGTTGACGGAGTGCCTTCTTCGGAGTCGAGGTGAATTTCTTTGAGGGCAACGAGCTCGCCTGTTTGGCGATTTCTCCCCTTAAAAACCTGTGCAAGCGTGTTGGTGATTGATACTTGAGATGGCTTTTACTGTACATACCGTCGCATAAGTTCCCTCGCCTAGCTTTTCCAGCTGCTGGAACGAGCTGGGATGACGCTTGCCGTCCATAGTTACAGAATGTCGTAGTTTTTACTTTGGCAAGGCGCCAAGGTGATGAGCTTGCAAGAATGTATTGCCCGCCCTGTGAGAATAAATTGAACACGGGCTCCCTGCACTCCAGCGCAAAGCATCCCACCAGGCTGGTAGCGCCTGGTTGCTGATAGTGAGTCAGGGAGGGGACATGCGCTAGACGGTGATATCGCAGTAACCGAGCACGTTTCTTTCGTCGTAAGTACCTCCCAGTCTTAGGGTTCACGGCAAAAAGTCAAGTACCACCTCCAAATGTCACTGGGCGGGCCAGCTGGCGCCACAACGCTCCGCCATCTCGCGACTACCTATGGCGGGGTCACGCTACCAATGTCCATGTGTTCGCGTTATCATGCTACCCAGATCTGCCATCTCTCAACTTTAACATGTTTACTCGTCCGCTGTAATCTTCCATTCTTTCACTCTCACTACCGATGACTCTCTGCCTCTGCCTCGGATAAGTCAAAATGCGACCGGTCCCTAGCGCGCGGTGGTCTGCCGGTACACACGGCGATTACACCGACTCCGCCGCCGCCAGCCAGTCCCTCGACATCGGAAGCTGTGCCCTGGTCACCGAGAGCGAACTGGACCTCGAGTTGGAGACTGGCAGTATGATGCCTCGCGGGTGCTCTTTTACAAAATGTGGATTTCTCGCACAAAGGGACGTCTCAGTCTCGCCTGTGCCTCCCTCGTCTGCACCGTCATCGCCAGTCGTCGGGTCGACAAGAGACTTGGTAGCCGAGTCTTCAGTTCCGAATACACCACCCATATCTGGATTCTCGAGGCCAGAATCATCGCTATCGTTTTTATCGTCGCCTCGAAATTCCTCAAGCTCCTCGTCCGCCATCGACCGCGACGGCTCTATCGAGGACGCCATCATTACACAACAGCACATTGAAGCGTACCGAGACCTACCCCCTAGCAGTGTAGGGAGTCCTGTACCACAATTCATAATGCCAAACCTCCGCATTCCGCGCCGTCGTCCTTTTACCGATGTTGGGCGGTCGCTGGGCAAGTTACGGCTGCTTGTCTTGGGGTCCCCAGGTCGGTCCCCCTCTACAGCTCGTCAGCCATCCACTAACGAATCGTCTAGGCACTGGCAAAACTTCCATAATCCGCTCCATATCCCAATGCTGCGAGCATATCGTTCACATCGATGCCGTGGATACGAATTTCAATGGGCCAGTGTTGGAGATTCATGGCAGCACGCGTCCATATCAATGGTGGCGAACAGAGAACCCATCCGAGACGCTTAGACGGCGGAGATCATCCACCTCTGTGGAGGAGATCCTGGACAGAAATATTTGCTTTCTAGATTTTACACCCCAAGGAGCTGCGAGTACTCCTTATGCTGTCGATTTTCTCGAATCAGCTTTGACACCACTGTTGGAAAAGCAAATGGCTGACACCGACTTGGTTTCGCTACTGAGCAATGGCAATGAACCCATCGTGCATGCAGTATTGTACATGCTTCCATCAACTGGTACGTCTCATCCACGATTTGAATAAACCCTGCTAACGAAGCCAGGTCTGACCAAAACGGACGCGGACGCATTAACCCGCCTTCAGACCGTCACAAACATCATCCCGCTACTTGCTCGCTCCGACGAACTTGACGAACCAGCCATTGAGGGTTTCAAGCAGGAACTACGAGATGAGATAGACGACATGGGCATTGATGTCTTCTCTTTTGCTCTCTTGGACGAGAGCGATGATCACACTGGCGTTTTTGCCGTATCCAACGCCACTCAAGCAGAGAGTGACGTGATGGATGCAAGCATTCTCATGAACTCTGCTTATATCGAGCCGCTACTACCTACGGATCTCAAGTCTCTTGTTGAGAATATATTTTCCTTGGAGGGTGCGTCGCGACTGAGGCACGCCGCGGCCGTCAAGGCCGTCAAATGGGCACATGAACAGCATCGATACCATCCGTCTAAGTCGGCCCTGACACGGTTCAACTCTGGCCACTCAACCGTCACAATAGACCCTTTTTTTCAAATGAAAGACTGGCGCCGGCTTGAGGCCTCTAGTTGGGCGCAGAGCCTGCGACAGAGCTTGGAATCGGAGCGCATCATAAACGCCACCACCTCTACCCAGCTCATCGCGCGGGCCTCGGGAACCGTGACGCGACGGCGGGACCGCCGCGGAAGCGGCGGTAAAAGACGACATGCTCACCACACTTGTGATCAAGACCCCCTGGGCTTGGTCAGACTGGCAGCGCAGGCGAAGAATAAGGGGGCATTCGCTGTTGAACTTGTCGGCGGCATCGGGGTTGTCGGATATCTTGCGCTCTACTTGATGAAGCCCGATTTCGCGGATCGGAATATGCGGTTTTTCTCGCCATCTTTTTTGGCAATTTAGAACCGTTACACGCTTTCGTGGCGTCTCTTGTACATTTACATTGCTCATGAGTGATATATACCCTCGTCAACTCTCGTTGTTTACAATTACAGTACAAATCTCTTCCAATTCTTGTCCTCGAGTTCATTTATGACGTCTTTTCAATGTCAGGTAAGCATGTACCAGTTGCATCAAGTCTACTATAGAGGAGGAAACAATCGCCTTCTGTTCGGCATCTTTTGGGTCTCATGATCTTGTCGCTTCCTCTTCCACCGTGATACCCACTGACTGCGCTGCAGCCTTGAGGTCTGGTATGTCATCGGCCGCCTTGGCGACATGAGCGTAGCGCACCACACCGCCCTCGTCAACGGCAAATGCGCCTCCAATCTGCCAACGGGTGCCGCTCTCCGTGGGCCGGTTCCAGACGCCCTCGTCGGTGCCCAGGCGGTACACGGAATACAGTACAGAAGGGCCGGACATGTGCCACACGCTGCTCAGCCCGAGACCCCATTGCGCGTACAGGTCCCGCCGCTCGTCGATGACCACGTCGGTAGACCAGGCGCCGCCGACTTGCGGGATCCATTTCTCTGTCGCCACGGCGGAAGAGTGCGACACGGCGATGCAGTGAATGTCCGGCTGTTTATGGGAGAGGGCAGACAGTTTCTTGAACACTTTTTCGGCGACTGTTTGAAGCAGTGTTGGCTGTTTCGAAGGCTTTTATACTTTATCGTTTGTCAAAGACTTAACCTACAAGGACAGCCGCAATGGCGGAGAAATACGATAACGGTAGGCTTGCCGTCGAGCAGTGGGATCTTGTCTGAGCTCGAGGCAGCAGCGCCAACCTTGGGTAACTCTGCAACCTCTTTCTTCTCGAGCGACTTGAGGGACTCGATTTCGGCCAAGAAGCCGCTCTGGCGCTGTGGCGCGCTGTCGCTGGCGCCGGGTTCGTCAGTAAATTCGACCATTTTTTAATTGAATAAAAACAAGTATGATCGGAGAGAGATGCAAAAGTATGGTGCGCACTTAATAGCCTTCCAAGGATGCCGGCGATTACCTCGACACACAGCTTTGGATATGACGCGAATGTTAGTCAGCCACTGCATGCTAGCTTCACGGGCTTCTCACTGTGGATATACCCTGCAGCCGTTCAACGTACATGTTTACGGAGCTCGTGAGCTCTATCACGATAGCTTAGAACCGGGGTGTTGCTTATTGATCACCTGTTGCTCGTATCCAGTCTGAAATTGTCACTGGCCGGCATTTCATGCGTAAGCGCTGCCAGCTTGCTGTTTGCGCAAGTAAGCCTGCCCCTCCTTTGCCCCTCCATCATGAGAGAAATCGTGACTTTGCAGCTTGGCCATCTGAGCAACTACACGGCTGCGCATTTTTGGAACACGCAAGAATCGTATTTTACATACTCGGATACCGACAAGCTGCTTGTCGACCATGATGTTCACTGGCGCACTGGCATTGGCGCTGATGGAGCAGATACCTTCCTGCCACGAACCGTGGTGTATGATCTCAAAGGTGGATTTGGCTCCCTGCGGAAAATTAATGCGCTGTATGATATTAATCATGATGAGGATGCCATATCGAGTGCTCTTTGGTAAGGTGATTGTGATACTTTTTATTCGAACATAACAGGTTCTAATAATCCGCAGGGCCGGCAAATCAGCCATGCACAAACAAGAACCCCTACAACAAAGCGCCTATCTACAGAGTCTCGATGCCGGGAGCGCACCAGATAAACCGACAAAATCCAATGTCCGCTACTGGTCAGACTTCTCTCGGGTATATTACCATCCCAAGTCGCTCAACCAACTGTATGACTATGAGCTTCACTCGTCCATCCAACCGTTTGAGCGCTTCGACATGGGCAAGGAGCTGTTCCGTACGCTAGACAAAGAGCAAGACATGGTTGACCGAGACTGGCGCCCATTCGTGGAAGAATGTGACCACATGCAGGGCATTCAGGTCGTTGCCACCATCGACGATGCCTGGGGCGGAGTCGCATCGTCGTATCTCGAAACCCTGAGAGACGAGTATCCCAAGCAGTGCATTTGGGTCTGGGGCCTCCAGAGCCCTCTGCTCGACACTACCCGCGACAAGCGCAGGGTGCGGCTCATCAATGCAGCACATGTCATCAGCGAGATTTGTCAACAAGCGACGACCTTTATCCCCTTGTCGCTCCCCGAGCACCGCCTCCCGCGCTCAGTCAAGCTCGACTGCAGCTCGCCGTGGCACAGTTCGGCGCTGCTCTCCGCAGCCATCGAAACCACGACGCTGCCATCTCGGCTTCTGCCACGGCCGGGAGGCGGTGCGCCGCGGGTGTCTCTGGACGAGATTTCGCAAATCGTCAACACGACGGGCGCACAGACACTTGCTGGACTGCGAATGGGACTGGGAACCGAGGACGCTGCATCCGAGGCTGATGGCTTGGACATTGATCTTTTTGGAATCGGCCGTGTGGATAAGGATGGACTAGACAACCAGAAACGGATATTTGGCAAGTCGATATCGTGGCGTGGCGAGGTTGTCGAAGAGGCGAAAGATGATGAAAAGGAGACGAGGCGCCGCATCGGTGACCGAGTGGTAAAGAGGTTCGAAAAGCCCCGGCAACCGGACCGATAGAAGAGAGCTAATCTGAAACAGGTTCAACACGACCCTTGAGTTTCCCATGCTGGACAGCTATCCCGACATCTTCCCCGACGCGGCGGGCCAAGAAAGCACACGCCTGCAGACGGCGCTCTTTACCGACCAGAGCATCTCGGCGCGAATGAAGGCGCTGAAGAAGCAAGTAACTTGGGCCGTTGGAATCGAGGAGAGAGAAGTTCTGGCGAATTCTCTGTCCGACATTGGGGATGCGTACCATGATGATTGGTCGAGCGGAAGTGACGACGGCGACGATGACTAGGGACGAGCCGCCGAAAACCCTCACAACGATAGTATGACGATTGACGTATGGGCAAGGCAAAGTAGAACATGAAACAAATTCGCTGCATTTCGGTGGGCAGATGTCTAAAGACTATCTATCTAGTGACAACTTCAGCGTGGGCCTTGGCTTGGGCCCAATGAATAACCTGGCCATTTGGTGTCTCTCTAAGAGACCAACTCTGTAGACTTTGCTAAACATGGCCTGTGCGATTTTAATACATGTTTTTGTGATAACTTTCGTTTCTCCCTGGTGTTGCTCGTTCTGGTACTATATCCAACCTCGGAGCAACCAGGAAGATTCGGGGCAAATGGAGATTGGGGATGTTGCCGATGTTCGACTGTAAATTCTTCGCCATCATGGCTTCGTCATCCAACTTTTTCTTTTCTTTTCGCTTCGCGCCGCTCGCTACGGCCGTGTACAAGTACTTATCGTAAAAGTCAGCCAGAAATTGCAGTGGTAAGGGATTTCCGCACGGGTCAATATTTGAAAAGATCCCTCATCGGTAGGGCCAGGAAAGTCGGTAGTTATCTACTCAGGTGAGCAGGGTTCAGCGGTTGCCAGCTGCAACGTCTCGCGCTGCTTTTAACCGGCGGCCGCGACAGATGCCTGATGTCGCTTCGCAGGCGGTTGATTGTCCTTTGAAAAATGTTAGTGTGCTGTCAAGTATGGAGGGTGATACTTCGATCGCTTGTCCATAGCGTAGAAGATTGCGAAGCGGCATTACCTCAGCGGCGCCACGCTTCTTCCCGTTGGCGCCCTTGGAGGACTTCTTTTGAGGCTTCTTTTCGTCTGCACCAAAAACATCATCCGGGAGATTGAAACTTTGCTTGTCAGTAAATGGTCACGGTAAGCAAGCAAGATAACTTACTTGCGCACATGCTGAACTCCAATCGATACCAATGGCTTCAGCTCGTCCTGATACTTCTGCCATGCAGTACATAATACCTTAAATTCGTCGACTTGGTATGACAGATCCAGAGACTTGGCACCTGAGTTGCTCGTTAAACAGCGTCTTTCGAGAAATGAGACGTTACACACCTTCTTCTAGCTCAAGGCCAATATAATGGGTTGTGGTAAAAACCTCGGACGGCGTTTGCTTCTCCGCTTCGCCTTCGGCAGCTTCTTTTTGCTCGCCATTCTGTTCACTGCTCTCACCATCCAGCCTAACGTCGTCAGAGACCACAAAGTCAAGACTGCCTTCTTGCACTAGTTCGATTTGCGTTTCATCCTTGCAGAGGTGTCTTCTCGAGTAGCCCTTGACAAAGGGGTGTGCCAGGGCAATGTGCGGGTGCTGCTCCAGTTTTTGCACGAGCATTCGGACCTTTGACTCAATGTATCCTGACCATAGCTTGTGCGCATCCTTTGCCTTACTCGCCGAGACAACCGAGATGTAATATTTATAACCTGTAGTGAAAAAGGTGTGTTTGACAAACAAGTCGTTCCAAGATTGCTTTCCTACCATCACCTGCTCGGTAATCTCAAGTCCACGCTGAAGTTCTCGTTTGATGATGGTCATCGAGGATCGCGTAATGTTGAAGGTGGCGCACATGGATGGGTAAGCTGGAGTGATGATGGGCATCAAGTGAAACGAATCACCCTTGTACACTTTGGGGTTCCAAACTCGAACTGGAAGAGGACCATTTTCGATGGGCTTGAGCAAGACTGGCTGGGGCCAACGCCACTGACTCATGACCAAGAAGAATTTGTTGACAATGACAGAGGTGGCCGCTTTGGGGTACAGCTGACAGACTCTGGCGACAAGCATAGCCCAGGCGACACCACCTGGGAAGCCCATAATGTTTCCGTAAACTGCTCGACGCTGTGCCCAAAGCTTGATGGCTCTGAGGGCTAATCTAAATGTGCTTTGTTCCGGGACCAGAGCCAAAATCTCATCTGTAACTCGGGTGCCGTTGAGAGAGCGAAGCTCAGCTTCGTCCAAACCGCGCAAGAGGCCAGAGTCTTTGAGATCCTGAAAGTCCGGAGCAAGTTGCTTCTGAATGATGCGAGAGAAAATTAAATCGATGCTGATGCCCGAATACTCGAATTTAATAATGGGGACAAACGCATCAGTGACGGCCGCGAGATCGGTAATGGAGTCTTTGGGCGCCATTTCGGCGAGAAGATCTGGAAAGTATTTGAAATAATCTTCGCGCGTGACATATTTCGGAGCAACAATCAGGGTATCGATGTCGGAGCCGGGGCCAAAGACACCGAGGCGAAAGCTGCCATAGGTAAAGACCTTGCCGCGTGCATTCTTGATGAGAATGTCGTTCTTCGGTTCCTTTTCGCGTGCGACTTTTCTTACGAATTCGTCTGTGATTTTCTGGAGCGACTCGAGGACGGCATGTCTGTTGGGAGAGGCTGTCGTTAGCGAGAGGATGGATCAAACGCGCTGCGACGAGTGTTATCAGGTGCGCACCTCTTTTGCGTGTCAGAAGGACTCTCAAAAGTCTTTTGACGACGAAGTTCCTCAATCAGAGATTCGCTGATCCGTTTTTCGTTCTCTGTTGGAAGCGACACCGAAATGGGCGGGGTCACGCCGTAAACCTGCTCGCCGCTCATTGTTGCCTAAGCCAATATTTGGCAACACCCACGATGGACCCGGGCTTCAAAAGGCTACAAGGCCGTGACAGACGGAGGTTATCCTGCCAATGGCAGGCTTCCTTGACTAACCAAAGAAACAGGCTCCGGAAATGTCGGGCTGGCGTTGGGAGGTGGCGAAGCGAGGGTGAGATCTGGAATGAAAAACGACGGAATGTGCCTGGGTTGACTGGATGCCAAAGACAACATTTACACGTGCCACGCACCCACCGCATTCGCTATTGGGTGCTGCATAGTTAGGTGGCCACCATAGCCCTGTGGCCACTTTTTTTTACGCACATATTCTTAGATTATATATAATTATTACTATAACACGAAAAAAGACACGAAAATTTAAGGGTATTATAGATAATTATCTAGTATTTTTATAAAATAATCCTAAAATTCCTATTATATAAGTGGCTTATTAATTTAATATATTATAAAGTACTTTATATTAATAGCTTAATAGTATTAATAAATTTCCTTAACGACCCCCTTATCCTCATAAGCGTCTACTCCGAGCCAGGTGCGGACCCGTGCAGACTCCTAAGCGGAATTCTATTAGAAGGGGAGATCCTATATGTGGTGGTAGGGGACTTTAACCTCTACCACCCCTCTTAGGACCTCCACAGCAGAAAGTCCCTATTCGCAGATAACACGATTAAGGCCCTCACCTATATTAGAACTACATTAGTCACGCCCCTAGGGATAATAATATAGTATTACTATAATCACTATATAAGTACCTTAGACCTCCTCTAGGCCTTCTTAGTACTAAGAGGTAGATATATAATACTAGACTAGAATCTAGTTAAGTCTAACTATATCTTATAGTTATTAGAGCTCTAGGCTTATAAGTTAAAGGGAAATAAGCTAATAAAGAAATAAAAAAAGATTAATATTAGCCTTACCTTAGCTAAAGTAAAGACCTAGCTCTTAGTTATAACTAAGCTACTAATAGTAAAGCCCTTAGAGGTAAAGGTAGTATATAAGTAGCTTATATTAGTAATAAAAGATATTATCTTTAGGGCTATCTCTATAGTAAGCCCCCCTTAGACTAGGAGACTAAAGTAGTAGAACTAAAAAACTAGTTAGGTAGTTATTAAAATAAAGAAGACCTAGAGGTAGGTATAGAGGTTAGGAAATAAAGTAGACTAAGAGGTTATATATAAAGTAAAAAAGGCCTAGTCCTAAGCCTTA
Source organism: Beauveria scarabaeidicola (assembly GCA_037289395.1). NCBI lineage: Eukaryota > Fungi > Ascomycota > Sordariomycetes > Hypocreales > Cordycipitaceae > Beauveria > Beauveria scarabaeidicola. The sequence continues at coordinate 7,113 of JAEIJG010000186.1, read as the reverse complement.
GCTAAGGTATAAAAGGTAACTTAGAGGATATACCTTAACTTATTAGGTAATATACTAGTATTATAAAAGTAATATAAGTAAGTAAAGAGGTTTATAGTAAGATATATAGTTAATATAATCTTAGAGCTAGCTTACTTAAGCTATAATACCCTAATATAATTAAAGAAGGAGAAGGTAAAGGTTTTAACCTAAAAGTTCTTTCTAGCCCTAGTAATTATTAGTCCTAAGCCTAGGCATAATATAACCCTAGTTTATAAGCTAGACACCCTTAGGTCCTTATAAGATAAAATAGAAATCCTTATAGAAGTTATAGTAGATAAAGTTAAGGATATACTTAGAGGCTATATAGCCTAGAACGCCCTAGGTCTAGATAGGGTCCTATATAGGCTCTTAAAGGCCCTAGGCCCCCCCCTATATAAGATACTAGTAAAGCTCTTTAATATATTACTATAGTCTAGTTACTACCTAGCCTAGTACTAGGCTAGCTCTACTATAGTCCTTTAGAAGCCTAAGAAGACCCTAAATAACCTCTAGATAGTAGGAGGATAGTAGCTAATAACCCTCCTTAATATAATAAGTAAGTTATTTAAGAAGATTCTTACTACCTATATTATAACTATAATAAAGATATACTAGCTTCTCCCTAAGGGTTAAATAAAGAACTAAAGATATAAGTTAATAAAAATAGTAATTATAATAGTAGTTAAACTAGTCTATATAATATAAGCCTAAGGTAAGGTTATATTACTCCTTTAGCTAGATATAGTTAGAGTCTTTAATAATATTAACTATAAACTACTTATTTAAGAGCTTTACTAGTTAGGCTACTTAGAGAAGATCCTTAACCTTATCTAATCCTTTCTTAATAAGAGAATAAACTAGCTTTAAATTAATAGTAATATAATAAGAGAAAGGGCGGTCTAATAGGGAGTCTCTTAAGGCTTACTACTATCCCTAATCCTCTTTATCCTCTTTATAAGCTTATTATATAAGGCCCTTAGGGTAGCCTTAGGTCTATATATAGTTAGCTTTATAAATAATATAAACCTACTATATATAAAGAAAAACTATAATAAAATAAAGTCTTAGCTAAAAAATACTTAAACTATATATAAAGACTAAGTAAGAACCTATTACCTAAGTTTCTTTATATTAAAATTTAAGTTACTATACTTTTAATATAAGTAAGCCTTAGATCTAGGCCTCTTTATATTTAGGGGTAAGGTAGTAGAGTTATTAATAGATATATACCTCCTTAAAGTAATACTATTAGTAAGGTTAAGATAGTAAAAGTAGGTTAAGTCTATATTAGGGAAGATATAGTTTATACTTTAAGCCTTATAGTTAATAATAAGAAAGTTATAAGGCCTAAGGGTTAAAGAAGTAAGAGATATTTACCTCTAAGGAATTTATCTAATTATATTATTTAAAGTAATAATATAATATAGTCTTATAGCTAGCCTTATATAAGGCCTAACTAGGCCCCTCTAAGAGTTATAAGTAAGGTGCTTAAGGGTGGTTAGAGGGGCTTTTAAGGCTACCCCTACTTACTATATAGAGATAAAGCTTAGTATACTACTAGTAGATATTTACTTAATAATATAGAAAAGTAAAACCCTTAACTAGTAAGAAGCTAATAGGGCTATAGCCTAGCTCTAGTATACTACTATATAGGTATTATCCTTAGTCTTATTCTACTAAAGTAGTAGAAGATAGGTCTTATTACTAATAAAAGACCTTTACTAGAACCTACTAAAGATAAGAAGGGGGGTACTAGAGGGGGATAGGTATATACTTAAGGCTTAGGCTAATTAGATATAAAGAGTAAAGTAAAAGTATAAGGAGACTAAGAGCTAAAGGTAGGTAAGATAGTTTACCTTATTCCTAGTCTATAAGCCTTTATAGGCTAAATATAAGGCTAGGGTAACCTTACTCTTTTACTCCCTAAGGTATATTAGCTTTATTATAATATAACTATAAATAAGAAAGATTAAGCTAAATACTTTCCTTTATAAGTAATAAATACTTAAATATAATATAAGAATATATTAGTATAAATATAAAGTAAAAAATATTTATTATATACTTCTCTAGTATAAACTTATAAGCTAGTATTATACCCTTATTATAGTACTACTAAGAGACTAAAGAGATATACTTTATACGCTTAACTACCTAGTTAAGAGTAAGAAAATAGTAAAATAGGTATATAACCTATAGAGGCTAATCTATATAAATATTAGGCCTAAGGCAGATCTAGGAGGGGATAGATATAGAATAGGTATAAAGTAGATAGGGAGGAGTTAAGGCCTAATAAAAGGGATACCCCCCCCCCTAAGAGGGAAAAATAAAAAATAATTAGGAAGAGGGGCCTTATTAGCCCCTACTAGGAACTAATATATAATTAGAGGTAAATAGAGAAGTAAGGGTTTTCCTTTAGGGAGTCTAGTTTTTCCCTTACTTATAAAGATAGTAAGACTAGATAGGTATATATAGGCCTAGTTAGTGTAATTTAATAATAATAGTATTAATAACTTAAGGTTAATATATTTATATAATATAAAGCTCTTAATAATAAAAAAAAAGTATTTTTATATATAATTAAGTATATAGATAATCTAAATTTATTAATATTAAAATTATAAATTATAAATATAATAAACTCTTTTATTAAAAAATATACTTTTATATAGAATCTTAAACTAAATTATATTAGATTATATTAAGTAAAGAACTTTATTAAATATTATAATCTTAATATCTTTTAAGGTAAAAATTAAGATTTTATAAGATTAGATACTAAATATATCTTTATTATTAAAAAATACTTTAAAAGGCTTTAAGAAGTTATTATAAAAAAGGGTATTACTACTAATAATATCTAGAATATAGATAAGATAGGTTTTTAAATTAGGGATATATAGAACACCTATATTATAAGCCTATATAAGAAAAAGCACTTTTAAAGATTAATTCTTATTAACTAAGAATTAGTAACTTCTATTAAAGTAATTTTAGTTAAAGGGGACTTTATTAAACTACTTTTCTTTATAATATAAGCTAAGGTATATTTAGGCCTATAGTATATAGTTAAAAAACTCTTAGATAAGGTAATTATTATAGTATTAGATAGTAGATATTTAAATAATAAGATTAGCTTTAAATAGCTCTAATTCTTTAATTAATATACTAAAAATAAGGGCTCTTTAGTATAATACCTCTTAATTATTAATAGCTACTATACTTATTATATATATAAATTCCTAATATATACTAAAGAGAATAATATTATTATTTTTAGGCTTCTTCTATATTTAATATATATTCTTTAGTATAAGGTTACTAGTTAAGAGGGACTATAGTTATAAGATAATCCTTATATATAATAATAATAATAGAATTACCACTACCTCCTCCCTACTAACTTATTAGTAGCTTACCTCTATATATATACTTCCTCGCACGTGATACCTAGCCTAGCTTCTCTTACCTATATATTCCTTTATACGTGGCTCTCCTCGGCCTATAACCCTAATAGGCTACCCTCTCCTTCTATATGTTATCCTTAACGTGTAGTTACTCCTCCCTTTCTCTTAGGCGCTTTTTACTCTTATAGCTAGTTTACCTACTTTTCCTAAAAAGTATATACTATCTATAATAAACTAATATAATCTATAGGTTAGCTTCTTTATATATATATAACTTTTTTATTACTTATTAGTCTATAATAATATATATATAGCCTTATAGCCTTATATTATTATTATAATACCTTTATTATTAAATTATACTAACTAGGCCTATATATACCTATCTAGTCTTATTATCTTTATAAGTAAGGGAAAAACTAGACTCCCTAGAGGAAAACCCTTACTTCTCTATCTAACTCTAGTTATATATTAGTTCTTAGTAAGGGCTAGTAAGGCCCCTCTTCTTAATTATTTTTATTCTTTATTTTACCCCCCTTAGGGGGGGGTGTCCCCTTTACTAGGTCTTAGCTCCTCCTTATCTACTCTATACCTACTCTATACCTATCCTATCCTAAATCCGCCCTAGGTCTAACGTTTATATAGGTTAGCCTCTATTAGTTATATATTTACTTTATTATTTTCTTACTCTTAACTAGGTAGTTAAGTATATAAAGTATATCTCTTTAGTCCCTTAGTAGTACTATAACGGGGGTATAGTACTAGTTATTTATAAGTTTATATTAGAGAAATATATAATAGATATCTTTTACCTTATATTTATACTAATATATCCTTATATTATATCTAGGTACTTATTACTTATAGAAGAAAGTATTTAACTTAATCTTTTTTATTTATAATTATATTATAATAAAGCTAATATATTATAATAAGTAAAGAAGTAATATCGCCCTAGCTCTATATCTAGCTTATAGGGGCTTATAGACTAAAAATAAAGTAAGCTACCTTACTTACCTCTAGCTCTTAGTTTCCTTATACTCTTACTTTACTCTTTATATCTAGTTAGCTTAAGCCTTAAGTATATACTAGTCCCCCTCTAGTATCTTCTTATTTATCTTTAGTAAGTTCTAATATAAGTCTTTTATTAGTAATAAGATTTATTTACTATTATTACTACTTTAGTAAAGTAAGACTAGAGATAATACTTATATAATAGTATACTAGAGCTAAGCTATAGCCTTATTAGCTTCTTATTAGTTAAGGGTTTTATTCTTTTATATTATTAGGTAAATATCTACTAGTAGTATATTAAGCTTTATCTTTATATAATAAGTAAAGGTAGCCTTAAAGACTTCTCTAACTACCCTTAAGTACCTTACTTATAACTCTTAAAGAAGCTTAGCTAGGCCTTATATAAGGCTAGTTATAAGACTATATTATATTATTACTTTAAATAATATAATTAGATAAATTCCTTAGAGGTAAATATCTTTTACTTCCTTAACCCTTAGGCCTTATAACTTTCTTATTATTAGCTATAAGGCTTAAAGTATAAACTAGACCTTTCTTAATATAAACTTAACTTATTTTTATTATCTTAACCTTACTAATAGTATTACTTTAAAGAGGTATATATTTATTAATAACTTTACTACCTTACCCCTAAGTATAAGGGGGCTTAGATCTAGGGCTTACTTATATTAGAAGTATAATAGTTTAAACTTTAATATAAAAAAACTTAGTTAATAGGTTCTTATTTAGTCTTTATATATAAACTAGGTATTTTCTAACTAAGACTTAGTTTTATTATAATTCTTCTTTATATATAATAGGTTTATATTATCTATAAAGCTAATTATATATAGACCTAAGGCTACTTTAAAAGCTTTATATAATAAGTTTATAAAAAAAATAAAGAAGATTAGGGATAATAGTAAGCTTTATAAGACTTTATACTAGACTACCTTTTTTTTTATTATATTACTATTAATCTAAAACTAGTTTATTCTCTTATTAAGGAAGGATTAGATAAGGTTAAAGATCTTCTCTAAGTAGCTTAACTAGTAGAGCTTTAGAATAAGTAGTCTATAGTTAATATTATTAAAGGCTTTAGTTATATCTAGCTAAAAGAGTAATATAGCCTTACCTTAGGCTTAAGTTATATAGACTAGCTTAATAACTATTATAATTACTATTTCTATTAACTTATACCTCTAGTTCCTTATCTAACCCTTAAAGAGAAGCTAGTATATCTCTACTATAGTTATAATATAGGTAGTAAGAATCTTCTTAAATAGCTTACTTATTATATTAAGAAGGGTTATTAATTACTATCCTCTTACTATTTAGAGGTTATCTAAGGTCTTCTTAAGCTTTTAGAGGACTATAGTAGAACTAGCTTTATACTAAGCTAAGTAATATCTAGACTATAGTAATATATTAAAAAGCTTTACTAGTGTTTTATAGAGGGGGGGGCCTAGGGCTTTAAGGAGCTTATATAAGACCTTATCTAGACCTAGGGCATTCTAGGCTATATAGCCTCTAAGTATATCCTTAACTTTATTTATTATAACTTCTATAAGGATTTCTATTTTATCTTATAGGGGTTTAGGGGTATCTAGCTTATAGACTAAGGCTATATTATACCTAAGCTTAAGACTAATAACTATTAAGGCTAAAAAGAACTTTTAGGCTAAAACCTCTACCTTCTCTTCCTTTAATTATACTAAGGTACTATAGCCTAGGTAAACTAGCTCTAGGATTATATTAGCTATATATCTTACTATAAACCTTTTTACTTACTTATACTACTTCTATAATACTAATATATTACTTAGTAAGTTAAAGTATATTCTCTAGGTTACCTTTTATACTTTAGCTAAGGCCTAGGACTAGTCCTTTCTTACTTTATATATAATCTCTTAGTCTACTTTATTTCTTAACCTCTATACCTACCTCTATATCTTCTTTATCTTAGTAACTACCTAGCTAGCTTTTTAGTTCTACTACTCTAGCCTCTTAGACTAAGGGGGGGCTACTATAAGGATAGCCCTAAGGATAATATCTTTTATTACTAGTATAAGCTACTTATATACTACCTTTACCTCTAAAGGTTTTATTATTAGTAGTTTAGTTATAGTTAGGAGCTAGGCTATTACCTTAGCTAAGATAAGACTAATATTAATCTTTTTTTATTTCTTTATTAGCTTATTTCCCTCTAACTTATAAGCCTAGAGCTCTAATAGCTATAAGATATAGTTAGACCTAGCTAGATTTTAGTCTAATATTATATATCTACCTCTTAGTATTAGAGAGGCCTAGAGGAGGTCTAAAGTACTTATATAATAATTATAGTAATACTATATTACTATTCCTAGGGGTATAACTAATATAGTTCTAATATAGGTAAAGGCCTTAATTATATTATCTATAAATAAGGACTTCTTACTATAGAGGTCCTAGGAGGGGTAGTAGAGGTTAAAGTCCCCTACTACTATATATAAGATCTCCCCTTCTAATAGGACTTTACTTAAGAGTCTATATAAGTCTATATCTAGCTTAGAGTAAATACTTATAAGGATAAGGGGGTTATTAAGGAATTTAATATAGTATATATCCTTTTTAATTATTACTTCTTATAATACTTTATTAACCCTTTTATAGATATAAGTTACTACCCGCC
>JAEIJG010000185.1:0-43361 GCA_037289395.1 Beauveria scarabaeidicola | reverse complement strand
TGGAATTCAGGTCCACATCAATCAACCCGCGTTTCTATAACTTGCGCCGTTTCCCCCCCCCCCCCCCCCCCCCCATGCGATCGCTCAACGACTGAGTGCAAGCAAATCAGCCGAGACGGCCAAAAGACCATGTTCCTGGAGGGGCATTAGCCTTTTTGCGCAACGCGAATGTCATATATTAAAGAACCCAAAAGAACTAATAAAATATAGGTGCGCCGCAACAAATAGTGGGCGGTTGAGAGGTATAGAAGAACATCCCCCGCCCATACGAATCCGGCTCTCTACTCTCCCAGCCAGTAGGCGCGTCATGGCATGTGATAATTCTGATAATACTCCGACGCACAACATCAATGGTCATATACGACACTAAAAATAGCTTCGGTGGCCAGTTTTATTTGGCAATTTGACGGGGTTCATTGTGCAGCTCGGCTTGTCTGTGCTACCCCAAAGCACATGTTTCCCGGAAGGCGTGCATACTCACGAGGGGCGATTCGGAACCGTTCATTACTACATTTATATATATATATATATATAATGAGACATGAGCAAGACTTTCCACACCATCCAGGCCGGCCATTGTTTACGAAGTGGCTGCTTTGTAAGACGGTACAAGCCTCCGGCATCGCAAGCCTTCGACAAGGCCATCAGAGGAACTCGGCACCACAGTCTGCTCAAAGGCAGGTGTAGCCTCGCCTAGATTATTCCCAGGTGCAGAAAGTAAGACGAGATTGTGCACTTGATGGTAATATTTTGAATATGTCGGCTAAGATATGCGCGCGCGAAGCAAAGTTCGACACTGCACAACCCGGTATGAAGCTCTATTCAACGCCTTCACTGCCCTCTTGTCTACGCACAATTGGCCGCGTCTATCATGTTTCACCAGTAGCAGCCCACGGTCCGTATCGGACGGAGCCAGCATCACTTGTGCTCTTCCGACTGGACGGGTGCCGTCCAGCCACAATCTGGTGGGCTTTTCTCAGCTGCAAGTGGCGTTTTGGACAAGAACCATTCGTGTAGCAGATGCGAAAAACATAAAAAGATTGCTACATGTCTTGCCCTTTTGAAAGAGTTGCAGCATACCAAGTCACAAAATCTCTCTTCCTCGGATCCATAGTACACGGTCTTTCAGTTCTTCCCCCGTTACATTCCTCCAGAGCCATATCTGAAGATGAAACTCATCGGCACCGTTGCTGCCATCCTCGGCTTTACCTCTGCCGCAACCGCTACTGGACCGGCCCCTTCCAAGGTCAGGATCAAAGGCGTGAGCATCCTCGGAAGTGGCTGCCCTGCCGGCACCGCCGACGTCCAGGTCGACGCCACCGGCACACTTTTCGAGGCGACCTTTTCGGCCTATCAAGTGCAGACCGGTCCCGGCACCCAGGCAGTGCATTGGCGCAGAAATTGCAAGCTTACCCTCAACATGGAGTTTGATCAGGGCTACCAGTACGTCCTTGTTTCCTCTCTGAAAGAAGCAGAGAGGGGGGGGGGCGTTTGTTCAAGGGCGTCAACTCTTTAACAACAATGCAGATTCTCTGTCCTCGACACCAACATGATTGGCTTCGCCCAGATCCCCAAGGGCGCTCAAGGCAAATGCACGAGTACCTTTTCCTTCACCGGAACTGGCGGAAGGCACGTCGAATATGGCATGACCATGCTCGGCCTCTACCGCGGTTACTTTGACCTCATGAGCCACCCCAGCTTTGACAATTGGTCTCCTTGCGGCGGCAGCACCGCCATCCTCAACATGAACACTGCCTGCACCATCAATCCCACTCACCTGCCTGCCCTCATTGCTGTGAGTCGACGACCGCGGAGACGGATCTAGTCCCAGACTCGGCCAACCATCGGTGCCAACAAGTCGTTGACAACCCCCCCCCAGCAGTAGAAACCAATTTGCTAATGAGCGGCTGTTTTTAATCTAGGTCGATCACGTTAGCGGCAAGTTTCGCGTCAAGTTTGGCGTGCAGTGGAGAGTCTGCCCTAAACAGTAGGAACATGTTGTAGCATGAACCGGTTCATGGCTTCTTTGTCGTCTGTTTTCCTCAACGTCTGCGCAGCTTCCGTGTCCCCGATGGAGGGCTTGCATGCCCACTTGCCCACTTGCCCACTTGATCCAGATGAAACATCAAGTTACCGTCACTCTCTAGGGCTAGCCTTTTCCTGTTATTTTGACTCTTTCTTCAGAAATCAAGTGTCGGAACTCTTGGATCAACGCATGGTGTCAAGTGAATCGGACTAGATCGCTCCAAGATTCCCCAAGCATCCTCCCTCGGGCGTCGGCACGGTCAATCTGCCAGATGTGGAAGGTCGGGCAGACTGACTAACTAGTCAACTAGTGCATGGAATTTCCTCGACTTGCCTCGTTTCTTGGTTATGCGAGCCGGCGCTCCTCCCCGGTACAGCGCGGCTTACAGAGAGCGTCATCAGGTCAGAGCTTGGGCTTTCCGCAAGTTGTATTTGATCCGCCATCAATTCTTTTGCGCGCGGGCCGCTTTTAAAGTTAGGTTTTGCCGGCGCGACACGTTGTCAAACTTTATAGAGGGTCATCACGATAGACAATGTCTCACTCCAAGGACAAATCCTCGCACAGAGCAATCTCTCGCCTCCCTGGTTGTATCATGTCTCCTGAAAACTTTTCCGGTGCCGCCGAGTGCCATCTGCAAAACAAACAAACAATCCAGCGTCCGTCATCGATTGTCCTCTACAGCGCGGCCGGTCGAGGGTCGATCTTGTGCTGCATCGAGAAGGTCAACACGGCATCGCCCACAATCAATGCAACGCCGGCAACGCTACACAAGCAAGCGGTCTCATTCATGCATGTCTTCATGTATAGCCAACTATATATCCCGACTCTCTCCCCTCTCAACATTATCAGACAGCGTTTTCTCTTTTCCCGCATTGCCACCGCAAGGTCCCGTCATCATGTCGCTCAGAAACATCGTCGCCTTCCTCGCCGCGGCTCTGGCTGTCGCCGCAGACTCGTCGCACCCGATGCGTTTTCAAAAGGTTGATGCGGAAACTGCCAAGAACGTTGCTGCTGTTAGGAACCATGCCTCGGGACGCGATGGAGCCCTTGTCAATGAGCAGGTAAGTTGAGTTGGGTTGGGCTCATCACGGGCTCGGACCAGTTGAACGGTTACTAATTCTATACAACTAGGGATTCTGGTTCTCCCACTTTACCGTCGGCGCCAGCAAAAACCTCCAACTCCTGATTGACACTGGCTCGTCTGATGCCATGCTGAACCCTGGTGTCTACGAGCCCAGCTCTACCTCCAAGGACCTAGCACGTCGTTTCAGCATTGCATATGCGACGACGAACCCCGATGGCTCAGGCTCCCTCTCTGTGAGTGCTCCGAATCGAATGCCACAACGAGAGACTTGTGTGTATCTTGCTTCTCTAACAATCTCCTCTTTCTAGGCCTCTGGTCAGGTTTACCGCGACATCATCACCCAGCTTGGCGCCAATCTTGTCGTCCCGCAGCAAGCCATTGGCGCCATAGACAACCCCCAAACGCCAGCCACGTTCCCCCATGACGGCCTCATTGGCTACGCCGGCAAGGGCGGCGCTGCCCTGCGCGAGAGCTCCTTCTTCTTCTCCCTCTGTGCCTCCAACGCCCTCTCCGAGTGCCGATTTGGCCTCGCCCTCCGCACCGACGGCACCGGCCAGCTGCACTACGGCACTGTCGTCAAGGACGAGTTTGTCGGCGAGCTCACCACAGTCGACCTGACCGGCTACTGGTCCGTCAACGGTGGCGTCACCGTCAACGGCAAGGTCATTGCCGACAACCTCAATCTTGCCACTGACTCGGGCACGACTGTCATCTTTGGCCCAACGAGCGTCGTCAGCCAAGTCTACAAGGCCGCCGGCATCAACGAGGTGTCGACAGCAAACGGCATCCAAGGACACTACAGCTGCAGCAACTCCCCTGCGGTCGGCTTCAACCTCGGCGGCAAGAACTTCAATATTGACCCCAAGGCGCTTGCCTTCAAGAAGGAGGGCGACAATTGCACCGCGAGCCTCATGGGCACCGACGACTTCGGCAGCACGTGGCTTGTTGGTCAGGCCTTTTTCCAAGGTCGCTACATCGACCACAATGCTTTTGGGAAAACCATGGGCTTCGCTGATTTCAAGTAAGCCGGTCATCGCCATCAGCAAAACAAGTATATATAACTATGCATGCTCTAGTGTTTATGAATATGCCAAGAGTACATAGACTCATGGATTGCGGCAAAGAAAACAGGTGCCCAGCAGTCCTCGGGCTTTTACAACATTTCTCTGATTAATCTCTTCCCTCCAACTTTCCGACTGCACATCTATATATATCTATATATATACAAAAGAAAAAATATCGTGTCGTTTCGCTTGAACCAATGTACAAAGCTGTTTAATGTTGCCCTTTACCTCTTTTGATCCTCAAACTGGCCAGCCCTACTCTTCAGCACACTCTTGTAATCTGCTCGACAACTGCTGCAGTGCGACTCTTGCCACTGCTTCAGCTCCTTTATGTGGTGGTCAGGGATCGGCTTCAGCACCTTTTGTCTCCCGGGTGATTTGTCAAAGACTGTCTTGTACTCGCTCTGCCCCTCCTTCATGCCGAGCATGTGGCCCAGCTCGTCGCAGAGCGAATTCTCACTCATCAGCCAATTCTCCCACTCTGACTGCATCATCTCGCGCTCAATGCTGTTGACCACTCGTATCGCCACGAGCAAATCGTGGCGATATGTGCCCAGACGCTGCCTCGTCCGGCGAATTCGACGCGCGGTAGAGCGGCTCGACGGCGCCAATCCGCTCCCAGATTCTTCCCATGGTGCATCCAAGTCGGCCGCCCGCATCAAGTGCCGAAACGTGTCGTAGCAGGTGCTGTTTTCGCTCCCGAGGGTTGGCCGAGAACCTCCAGCGCCGGTAGCCTCGGCAAGGTCAGAAAAGTAGATTGCTTTGCTCATGATGGGATGTGGCGTCACACCAATACGGCGCATAAATCGCGCTGCGCTGCGTTCTTGCCACCATGACGAAGTACCCGAGGATGCCAACAGTACATTCAAAAGGCCGCTGAGCAAAAGTAGGGCAATGATGAGGCGATACGCTGTAACGATATCAAAAAGTCGCTTTATACCAGCAAAGGTCCACATTATGACAGACGTGATACAACTCTCTGCAAAAGACCGCACAGTATCAAAGACCATCGACGTGAGAGTGCGAGGTGTGACTGCCTGCTTCTTTGTTGAGTCTGTAGAGCCCGGCGAAAAGACAACAACCTGCGTTTGATTCCCGACTTGGCCATAAACGTGGATAGCCTTGTTTGTCCTGGAGCGGGATCCCAGCTTATGCACCTGGTCCGTTGCAAGTTCTGCGAGCTCCTCTGCTTGCCTCTTGATGTCGCGTAAAGCTTGCCGCTCTACCAAATTCTTTGACAATGCAGGTGTTCTCGACCAATCAATCTTGACCCAGATGGCGAGTTTGCATTTGGATTTTGCCACGTGTGTGATGACAATCTTGGAGATGAGCTTGAACGATCCAGAGTGAGGCAGGTGCCACGCGGTTTTGGTGTGCGTAATCACGTACGTGATATGGTCACTGAAGAGATCGATGGTTTGCTCATCTTTCACATCAGCACTTCTATCGCGCCCGAGCATATCCGTGTAGTTGACTTTGAACTGAAACTCGCGGTGCATCCGGCCTTGGTCTACCAGAACCCATGGCCCTTGGGCAATTTGCTGAGCGCGATGTTCAAAGTACAGTTTGGGGAACACGAAGCTCCTGTCACCAAATAAAACATGAAAGCAAGCTTTCGCGCTGATTTCGAAATGACGTTCAGCAGCCATTGCAGTCATGTTCTCTGGCTCGTACTCGATAGGGTGACTTGGCAGATGAATCTTCGGGAGTACTTTATGACGAGACTGCGAGTGTCGCAGGCGCGAGTTAGACTCAATGGGCGAACGTCCAAGGCTTCTGCTGGAACTGCCAGCCTCAATGGGGGTATATACTGAAGAGTCATCCCATCCATCAATACTTGGACTAGGTCTTTCCTCTGCCCTTTCAAGATTGATCAGAGCGAAAATCAAGTTCTCAGTATTGGCGGGATCTTCAGCCTGGAGGTTGTCGACTATGAGATTGAGGCGACTGTGCAGTAGGTGAAGGTCATCCAAGTACACCTTCAGATTGACTTCTTCCCAGACAGCCTCGCCCAGATCTTTGCCTAAGCGCAAGGCGATAGAGTCGGAGTCTCGGCCAGAGTAAGCAGTTACCTCGGTAATGATATCCAGACTGATCGAAAAGGTTGCAATGAGCCCCATGCGCTGACTATAGAAATACATGTAGTCTGGTGTGACGTATACTCTGCCGTCGCCTGCAAAGGAGTCTTGAGACGAGCTTTTGGCCGGCTTAAACGACCAAGACGCTCGAAAAACGAGCACGAGCTTTTCGTCCCCCTGCACATCGGGGAAAAGCAGCTTGAACTGCGCAGTCTGTAGTCGAAGCTCTGTTGGATAATTGGTCAAGAAAAGCTCACCCGGTGCTTTTTCTTTCGAGGGCGTGCTGAGAGTGGTCTGCATACCTTCAGGGAGCACCACGCCAATAGGGTCGTCAGCATCTCTTCTTGGCAGCATAGGTTGGTCGGGATGATCCGATGCGGCCCAAATATTTGTACCCCAGTAGTTGGCAACAATGGAAGCAGGAATATTCTTTCGGGATCCTCCCAGCGGAGCTTTATCAGCTGCATGGACAGCCGCTGCTCGGCTGAGGGTCGTGATCACTGGCGGCTTCTCCAATGTGGACGGTGCTAGGGAACCTAATTGGCTGTCAATCTTTGGGAGAGGACTGCCTCTCTTCGCAACACTTGGAGAGAGCAGCGGATGGGGGTATCCTGGCAACATATTATGGCTCGCCGATATCAAGCTGGCAATGCCATTCCCGGAAGCCGGTAAGTTGGGGCTAGCCGCGGGGCCCTCATTACTGCCAAAGGTTGATTTTCGATGCAGATCCAATTTTTGGATGATGCGCGCAGCATGCTCTCTGCCAGACTCGCCATCTTCACGAGTAACCAAGTCCTTGCTAAGTTCTTTGCCAAGAGCCGTGAAAGACCTTCGCGGTACAGTGCCAGCGGGATTCACATCGACACTCTGGCGAGACATGGTGTGAGCATCAGATGGCATGAGCATAGTTGCGGCTCGCTCAAGCCCCACTGCAACGTCTTCAGAAATGTTGACTTGCGTATCAGCATTGTTGGCAGAGAATTCGGGTGCGCTTGGAGGGTTGATAGAGAATGCAGGGTCGTGGCGAGACATGGAGCTCGCGCTTCTTCCACGGCTGGTGTCAAAAGCCTCCTTCTTTGCGACTTGAAACACTTCGAGCCACTCTGTCAGTTCTTTCTGGTTTTCTGCCTGAAGAACCAGAGATTGATCCTTGGTCTTGATCTCGAAGCAGAAGCGCCTCTCCTCACCAACGGCTGGTCTGGCATTGCAGAGCAAAACTCCAATCTCGTCACCCTGAAGAACACCCTGTGTACCTGGGATCAGCCAACCAAAGACTCCATCTCTGCAGTAATGCCACCTTCGAATCCAGGTATATCTGGTGGGTTTGTTGGACAGCACACGCAAAAAAAGCCAACCTTGCTTGACCGAAGTGACGGCAGAGTCATCCTTGGGTTGTAGATTGACGGGGCCGCGTGAGCTTAAAAACGGGATCGTGGACACATTATAATCTTCGAGTTCTCGGGAAGGTTTGATGTTCTCAATGGCCAAGTCGTATATGTTCTTCTTAGCTGCCTGGAGCTCACGGCGGAAGACAGCATCAGCCGCCTCCATCTGCTTGGACCAGCCGCTAATACGTTCCATCTCACGACTCCAGCGCATGGCATTGGCAGTTGCATCGCGCGAGCCTTTAATCTCCTTCCAAATATCGCTGCACACGGTAACGAGGAGTCTATCGATGGCCGATCGAAGCTGGGGGACGACCTGGCAAAATTCAATCGATGCCTGTAGATAGATTTTTCGACTCTCAAATACAGAGAATGCATCCTCTCTCAGAGCTGATGGCTCCTTCGTCTTGTGCTGCCCGACATACCGCGCTAGGGTTGAGTCGTAGGTCCGTTGCGCTGCCTCGAGAGCCCGCCGCGTATCTTTGAAGTTGCGCAAATCGCCATTCATAAAGGCCCGGATGGGTTCGACAACAGTCGACTCCATGCGCTTCATGCCACTTTGCATCTGTGTAAGCCATTCGCGCGAGCCCTCCCCCACCCTCTTGAGCGCCAGCAAAGTATAATCATTGTCGAGCAGGGTGTCGCCGATCGGGGCTGTCGTCTTGGTGAGGTACGAGTTGATCGTATCCTCAAGGGCCAGGAAGTCATGGAGGAGTTTTGATGTCGAGTTCACATAGTTGCTAAGCCATTTCTCGATGGCCTCGATCTGGTCACCAAAGTGCAGGGCGGTCGACCGAAATGTCGGGGAGTCGAGTGCAGCCTCGAGCAGGCCGACAGGAATGGCACGCTTCGACTGTCGCGATAAGCTGGCAGGATCCATGATTGCTACAAGTTTGGTTGCAATGTGAGAAGTTCAGATTGGCCTTCCCATGGCTGATTGAATCTTGGAGGTTCCCCTAGTGGCGGTGATGTTGGGCCAGCAGGATAATGTTATTTGGTCGCAGCACCAGAGCTACCGATGTTGAGGCAAAGCCGTCGTCATTGCAGAGCTTCCGTGGCGCCCCGGCCCCCCTGGCTCCGCCCTCACTCAAACGTAGCGCCACATCAACATCCACCAACTTTTCTCAACGTCTCCTTGTTTATCTCTCGTAAAGAAGTTGCTTGTGAAATTGCATTATGATCCGTACATCACACAGAAGAACAAGCAGTTCAGCAAATAATTGAGTAAAGACAGCGCATCGCATCACTACCGACGGGTATCGCCTGCCATGCAGGTAGAACAATGTCATCTCCAGCATCTATACACCGAAACCAATGTAATAATGTATTGTGCTCTATCTTGATGCTGCAAGGTGTTCACTTGCAAATGCTAACTTTTATAGTCCCGATGCCATTAATTTTCTTCATTCATTCATCATGTGGCAAAGAGGCTGGTCATCTGAGAAGCTGCGTGAGCAATCGAGCCCAAGAGGCAGTGCCTTGGGTATGCGATCGTACCTTCAAACTGGTTTTGATCAAATTCAATTCGTCGACATCATTGCTCGCAGTGGGCTGGGTCGAGACGCCTGGTGGCTTTGGTGAGCGGGCCGGGCGCCGTTGAACGCCGTAAGTCGCCTCTGGGCAACAGACGGCGAAGCCGCGCTGGACCGGGGAGCCTCATGACGCCAGTCGTTGGTGTTGTCATCTGTAGACGCTTGAACTTGAGAACCGCCCTCGTTATCAACGAGGGTATCCACAGGTCAATCTAATACATGTCAGCAACGTAGTAGAGTACAACGGGGACATTCGACAAGTGACTAACCGTCATAGTAGTCATCATCGTCAGAATCGTCAGCCAGCTGTTCAAAGTTGACCTTGTAGCGGAGGATACCGCCAATGCCACCAAAACCCTTGACGAATTGGTTACCTTCGGTGGAACGGTCGGAGACGAACTCAAGAGTGGCGCCAAAGTCTTTATAGTGCTCAGCGATCCATTCGAGGAAGGAGCCCTGGGAGATGACGTCCATCTCCTGGCCAGTGGCCGTGTCGAGGAACTTGTCCTTGTTGAGGGCCTCCTGCTGCTTGGTAAAGTTGAGGACGCGCTCCTTGCCCTCGCTGTCCTTGAGCACCCATCGGTTGATCTCGAGGTTCTCGAAGACAATGAGGATTTCGACGGCACCAAGCTCGAGGGCCTTGAGAGTGTCTTCGATACCGTAGCAAACTTTGCCGGTGTCCTGGCTAATCTCATCAAAGTACTTTCCGATCAACTTCTTCTCCTGTACAAACTTGACGTTGCCAAGGGTTTCGGAGGACAGTTCGATGGCCTGATTGAAGCCGTTGTCGCCACCGTAGGAAACGTCGACGACCTTGATGACCTTGGTCTGTAGACGGGGGTCGAACATGTCGGAGGCATTGAGGTCGTTCTTGAAGTCGGCGGAACCGGCGAGGACGAGACCGGCAACGTTGACCTTGTCGTTGGTGATGAAGTTTTGGACAGCGATTTCGGCAACCTTTCGGACATAGTTGTGACGCTTCTCGTCACGCAGACGAGAAAAACGCAGGGCGGACTGACCACCACGACCGTGCTTCTTGGGAAGATCAACAGAGAACTTGTGAACGACTTCGCGGGTGTTGCCACTGAGAGTGCCGAAGAGGGTGCTGTGACCATCCATGATGATGAAGCCGAATTTTTGGTCGGAATCGAGCAGCTCGGCGAGAGCCTCGGTATGAAACTTGTTGTCGCAGAGATAGAGAGAGGTGTTGATGGGCTTGAAGGGCTCAAAGTCAATGTTGACCTTTTTCTCCTTGCCCTCCTGGGTCAGGATTTCACCACAGTAGACGACAAGACCATTCGGGGGAACCTTGTTATAAAGCTTAAGTCTGCTTTGGGTGGAGGTAATGGCGGACAAGACGGATTGTCTGTTGACTCGAGACTTGATATTGGAAGCAGTGCCCTGCAGGCGCAAGTTAGCGATGGGTGACTGGTGTGGTGGAGCACCAGGTTGGGGAATGGAGGAGCTGGCCGTACGTATTCTTCAGCCAACATCTTGGCAATTCGAGAGACCTGGTCCTTGGGAGCTGCAGACGGTGTGAGTCAGATTTCTTTTTTTCGGGGGTTGTGTGGCGCCAGGCAGCGACGAGCTGTAGCGGAGGGTAGACGTACGGATGATGAGGGAAATCATGGATGTGCCATTGCCACGGGCTGCCTCAAGACGCTTGATGAGCTTCTTGATCTTCCAGATCTCAATCTAAAGGGCAGTCAAAAGCACAAGTCAGCGATTTTTCTGTCGATAGTTTCGCAAAAAAGTGTCGTGTGCCTCGTCGCTGCAGCGCGGGGTAGCCCAAGCGCGATGACAATGAGGGGCATCGCCAAAAAAAAGTCTGGCGCGTGAAATTTCTCACCCACAGAGGGGAGCGCACACAGAGAGGGGGATTGACAGAACGAGGCGCAATTTCGACGTACGTTTCTCTCGGCCTCGCCGGTTTGTTCGCTGTTCATGTTGACGGTAGTTTGGAAGAACAAATTCGCAGCCGCTTCTCCAGTCGAACAAAGACGAGGGGATTAAGCAGAGGGCGGGCACGGGGGGTGGTGACGCCTATGCTGCACGAGATGTGTTTTGTTCAAAGTTTGAAGGGCTTTCCGATTTTCGTTCCACGGAAGCCCAGGGACCAGATTTTTTAGAGGAGGGAGCCGCTAAAATATGCCGCTATGCCGCTGTGCCGCTGTACCTACCTACCTTAGTACCTTAGTACCTAGTATTTAGGTTGCGGCCATTCCCTGTGGGTTGGCTGACTTGTCCTTGCTAATAAGCTTGCTAGCCTGGAGCCGGCTGGACTCAGTGGGCTGTTACCACATACCCAAGCACCAAGGTACTCCTAGCAATCAGGTTATAAGTTAGGTACATACTAACCTATCCAACCTGTTTCTTGGAAATGTCCATCATGTGCGCAATTAGCAAATGCAATCGTACCCTCACCTTCTGCACCAAGGCCGTCGTACCCATTTAGTTTGCATGGGCGGACTGAGTCGCGAGAGTGTCAACTGCTTGCATGTTTGTGCCGTTTGGGCCGTGTGTGGGCGAGCCATGATGAACGGTACGATCCACATATTCATCTGCGCTTTACACCGTCGCCTGAACCATGCCCTGGAGGGGCCTTCTGGACAGACGTTTTGGCAACACATTCTCTGTTTATGCAACTTCTTCTGTTTATACAACTTTCTGTTCATGTTTGCATATCTACCATGTCTCCATACCTACGCGGGAGGGGGGGGGTTCTGGACATAGGGTGTGTGCGCAGTTAGCCAGGTAATCCTGACTCTCTTAACATCCTATCTATATAAATTTAAGACTAAAAAAAAATTATATAATATATTATATAAGTGTCCTAATAAGGGGGTATTAAGAGATATTAGCTAGTAAAGTTTATTATATAAGAATTATCTATTAATATAACTTAATACTATATCTATAACCTAATAAGATTAAAGTATAATATACTTAGGTTATATTAATATATTAGCTAGATAATAAGATAGATATCTTATTAGAGTGGAGATAAAATAATAATATAGGTAGCTTATTAAGCTACTTATATATATTAAGATTAATAGCTTTATAATATATATTAGGTATTATAATACTTATATATATTAAGGTTAATAGCTTTATAATATATATTAGATATTATTATATTTATATATATTAAGATTAACTTCTTATAATTATATATTATATAATATAGGTTTAGGTATCTATCTATATTATATATTATTATATTCTATACTATAATTATCTTATCTAATAGGCCTTAAGGGTATATTTTATCTAGTTAAATTTTTTATTTTATTCTTATCTAGCTATCTATAATAAGGACTACTTATTTTATATATTTTCTTATTACGTTTTTATCTATTATAGTGCTCTCTAAAGCTATATTTAGAATAGTTACTAATCTATTTATAACTAAAGCTAGAGTATTACTTAATTATACCTTTAATATATATTATATTAATAGTAGGGTAATAGAAAACTTTATTAGTTATAAGGCTATATTAAAAATTAGCTTAGATTAAGGTATATAAGGAAAGGGAGAGTTAAAAGTACCTTTCTAATAATATATAGTTACTTTTTAAATATTATAATATTAACTATAGTATTAAAAATTACTAATATCTAAAATATACTTATTATACCTAGGACTCTTATATTTATTTATTATAATAATACTAATTTTAAATTAGTAAATAACTTTACTCTCTCTCCTCTATATATACTCTCTTACTTAAAAAAAGTTTACCTAAGTATCCCTAGATAACTAGACTAAGATAATTAGCTCTAGAATAATAATATAATATTATAAATTTAATAAGGATAAAAGGTAATAAAGTAAAAGAGCTTAATAAATAATCTAAAATACCTATAAAGTAAGGTATAAGATAAAATAATATTAGTATAATTACTAAGTAAATAAAAGCTAATAGAAGACTATAAAGAGCTAGAGCACTAATAAGAAAGACTAAAGTAAGATAAAATACTAATAAGTGACTAGAACTAAGATAGAGTACTAATAATAGAGCCTTAAGTAGATAAGAGTAAATATAATACCCCTAGTAAGGAGAGAGTATAGATAAATAACCTTAAGTAGTAAGTATAAGATATTAGCTAGGCTAAAATATATAAGACATATAAATAGTAGAGTATAAATAAGAGGAACTAGTAACTTACTATATAATTAGTAACTAAGCTAATATAGCTATTAGGTACACTAGCTTAAGTTAATACCTACCTAGTATATATAGCTACTAGGCGGCTATAATTTAGCGGCTAGTACTACCGCCTATTCTTATATTTATAAGTAGTTAGTTATTTAATATTTATATTAGTCACTACTAATATATAGCTAGGTAATAATATAATAGGCTATTTACTATACCTAGCTAATATCTACTAATAAAGGCTAAAGAAAGGATATTACTTACTTAGTAGTAGTAATATACTTACCTATTTAATAGTAAGTTAGCCTCTTTAGTATATTATATAATAGCTAGGTATATAAATCTATCTTACTTTTTTCTTAAGAACTTACTTACTAGGTGATAAGTAGTATTATATTTTATTAATAGCTAAACTTTATTAGTAAGTTTATCTAAGGTTAAGGGTTAAAGATAATTAAATATAAATAGGGATAAGATAGTATATAACTTACCTAGTTTTCTTAGTATTACTTTATTTCTTTATCTATATTTCTTTATAAAAATATAAATAAGCTAGTTAGTATCTTAGCTATAAGTAGGAGATAAGAGAATATACCTAGTCTATATATTAGTACTTTATTACTTATTTTTAGGTGACTACTTAGTATTAATAACCCTTAGGAAGCTCTACTCTTTAATAAGCCACTTAAGATAGGGGAAATTAAAAGTAAAAGAGGGTATTCCACTAGTTATATATATTAAGTTACTATTAAGGAGATAATATAAGCTTAGTATAGTTTTCTTATAGCTAATAATATATTATATTAGTAATTATAAATATAGAAGTTATATATATATATTTACTTAGTGATAAGATAGGGGGCCTTACCTAAGATACCTATATACTTATCTTACTATAAGATAAGCTATGTTTCTAAGGGTTCTAAGGTAGGTACTATATATATTACTCTATCCTTAAGATAGATATAAAAAGATCACTAGTAGTATTATAATATTTATCTAGGTTAATAAATAGTAATAAAGATAATATTATTTAGGAATAATTAAGCTAGATATAGTATAAGCGATATATACCTATTATAGCGATAGTAAGTTAAGGATAGCGGCTATAGTAGGAAAACTTTTCTATTTATAGCTAGTAGGCTCGCTATTTACTATACCTACTATATAATATATATACTAGGGTTATAAAACGTATAGGTGCTAGACGTGTCTCTACGGGTAGTGTTATAACTAATATATATAAGATAAGAGTACCCTAGAGATTAAATTCTAACTATAGTATTATATTATTAAGAAGAGGATATAAATATAAATAATATTAGGCTATAATAAATAATATATTTTATACTTATATTATATTTTAATTATAAAGTAATATATATATTTAAGTAGCTATAGTATATATTATAGTAGAGTAAATACTATAAAATATATATAGTAAAAAGGTAAAGTAAAAATATATAATAAAATATATCTTTCTTAAATTTTATATATTATTAAGCGGATTATATAGCTACTATATATTTATATAAAGTATATATCTATTAGAATTAGAAGTAACTTATTATTAAAATATAAGACTATTTATAGTTTTTTTACTAATAGGAGAGGTAGCCTAATAATCTATCGCCCTATTTCTTTACTATAGATTAGTACCTTTAAGATTAAATCCTTATTACTATAAGGATTAGTAGAAAAGGTGTTAAGGTATATAAAAATATATTAGGAAAATATATAATAGTAGATAAAAATACCTAGAATTTTACTATAAGCATTTTCTGTGGTTAGGATATAGTCTCCTATATTTAGAGTAATATATATCTTCTTATTAGAAAATAAAGTTAGTAAAATTATATATTAATAAAAAGATAAGTAAAGAAAAAAATATAGAGCTTAGATAAATATATATTATTATAAAAGATACCTTATTATACTATTATATTATCTATTAGCTAAGGTCCTCTTAGACTATTTATTAATAAGCGCTCTAGTAAGTATATTAAAGCTATTACTAAGGAGGCCTAGGCTATATAACCCTAGGATATTTTTACTATTATAATTATATAGAGGGTGACTAATATAATATAAAGGAAATACTTACTAATAGTTTATATCTTCCTTAAGCTTATCACCTCTTAATACTATATCACTATCTACTTTAATAAGGTCTACTAAGTAAGGGTCTATTATAGTAGTAAGTTTTAGGTATCTCTATTAAATGTATTAGAATATTATATAGATTACTAGGTGATTTTCCTTAAAGTACCTATTAAATAATAAAGTAGCTATTAATCTCTTATTTTCTTAGTATATTAATATTATAGTAGTATTATAGAAGTTTATATATAAGATATTAGCCTTAAACTATTTATATCTTTTATTAGAGTAAGCTAAAAGGTAATAAAAAAATCTTACTTATATTTATCCTTACTAAGTAAGGTAAAGACTTTATTATAGTCTCTATACTTATAAGTAACCTTAAATAAGTATAGCCCTATATATATATTAGGTAATTACTTCTTATTATATAAAGTAGTTATAATCTCTAATATCTTTAATTCTATAATACTCTAGATAATAGATAGAGTAGGAGTATACTTAGATCCTCTTAGGAACTAGGTGAAGGTGTTATATATAGATGTTACTTACCGCCGCTATATAAGTTAGGCTTACTTATAATAATACTAAGATAATAAGACTAGTAAAATAAGTTTTAGTAAAAAAATAAAAAAAAGTTAAAGCTTATATATAAAATATATACCTTACTTTATCTTTTTTATATCTATATAAGCCTAGATAAGTAGTTATAATACTCTTCGCCTATCTATAACTATTCTATAAAATATAACTATCTTAGTATATAAAAACACACTATAGGTAATAATAACTAACTTTATAATAAGCTAGTATATAAAAGTTAACTAGTATATAATACTAAAGTTTTTTATATTATTATAAAAGTGGTATTAGTTAATATACTATACTATAATATTATAAAGTATAGTCTATAAGTATAACTTAATAAACTTATCTTATAGCTAGACTTATATTAAAAGTATAAGAATAGTAATAGTATATATAAACTCCCTAATCTTATATAAATATAAATATTAAATTAGAGATTATAATTACGCCTAGCCTAGAGGATAAGGTATATTATAAAAGGCCTTTATAAAACTTATAAACCCCTTTAGTATAAATATCTTAAGATTATTAAAGATAATTATAAATATAACTTTAGTAATACCTTAATACTCTAAATATACTATATCTATTAGGTGGCCTTAGATTCTATTAATTATTAGTATAAAGATATCTATTATAAGATTAGTAAAGAGACTAGACTTATTAAGGTCTACTATATACTAAACGCTTTAGTAAGATAGAAGTTTTTATATATACTTAAATCCTTAAGAAAATTTTCCTTTAACTAATTTATTTTTATATCCTTAGTAATTATAATATCTTTCTTTAACTATATACTATACCTCCTATACTTAATAATATTAAAGTTAAGGTTATAATATTAATTACTAGTAATTATATAATACTAATAAGGGCGGCTTACTATAGCCCTTAAATAGCCTAAAAGACTTTACTATAATAGTATATTACTAAGGATAGTAGTAATAAATATATAGATAAAAGTTTTCTTATTATTTATTATTATTTCTATACTATAGTTAAGCTAATATAAAGATATAAGGTACTTAATAATATTAGTAAGGGTTACTCTAAATAGACTTAGAGTTAAAGTATATAACCCTTTTTTTATATTTTATACTTTTTTCTTAATAAATTATAAAATTAAATAAAAGCCTTTAATAAAGTAATATATATTTTAGAAAAGTCTAAAGGTATCCTTAAAAAGATAAAATAGTATAGAAAATATTTCCTAGGTAAAATATTTCTTAAGATATTACTAACTATAGGTAGAGATTTTAGCTTTAGCTTATATTAGTATAGTTAATAGTAATAGGTGAAACTTCTTAGTATAAATATTAAAGATATATTAGATAAAATACTAGTAGTTAAGAAGTATTATAAGATTATTCTTAGGGTTAAAATTATAGTCTAAATATATATTAAGTTAATTATAAATAGATAGTATTAGGATAATATAGACTAGATATAAGAATACTACTAGCTTACTCTAGCCTTCTTATAATAGATAAAATTTTATATTATAGTACTTACTTTAAGCTTATTCTAGTAGTACTATTATATAGTATATCTCTTAAATCTATAGAATCTAAGTGCCTTTTATTTTATTCTATTATATAGTCTTATAATTATTAATACCACACTATATTATTTACCTTATATAAAACTACCTATTATCTCTTTACTAGTAAATAAAGTTAAATAGCTATAATAACCTACTATCTATATATTAAATATAGTACTTACTTATAATATATATACTCTTGCCTTAATAAAATACCTCCTAAGGCTCCTTTATATTATTATCTATTAAGATTACTAGGCTATAATATATTATTACCTAGTTAATTTTAAATAATAGCTAAGTCTATATAAGTATATATAGATTAAATATAAGAATATCTTCTTTAAATATTTTATTATCTATTAATTTTCTATAGCTTAATAATATTTTAGTATTTAGCTTTATATTATATTATTATAAAGGTATAAGAGGTAGACTCTTCCTAAAGCGTTTTAATATTAAGTCCTTCTTAAGTAGTATACTATAGAGCTCTTTAATAGTATTAACTATACTAAGTAACTTAATAAGCTCCTAGTGACTAGTGTATAATATTCTATATTACTATTCTTATAAGATAAGTGCTATCTTAAAGGTAGATAAGCTTAGTAGCTTAGGAATAATAGTAATAGGGATAGTAGGATTATTATATATCTTCTAAGGAGATACTTCTTCTTCTTCCTCTTATAGTATAATATATTCTAGAAGAGAAATACTATTCTTACTTTCTTATATAAAAGTAATATTAATTTCTATAATAATTTCTAAAGGTGTCTTAGTCTTATTACTATAATCTATATAAGGTAAGTATATAATAGGTAGTGTGCCTTACTCTTTAGAAGCTTGTTCTATATTAAGATTCTTATTTATAATTTATTAGATAATACTAAGTGTATTAGTTATAATAGGCTTTATATATTAGTTATCTTTAATACTAACGTCTTTAAGACTAGATATTACTAAGTTAATAAGCTACTCTTTATACTAGGGATTAGCTAAAATATTATCTATCTTATAGCTAGTAATATTAAAGGGGTTATCTAATATATAACTAAGATCTAGTAAGAAGAGCTAATATATAACTACTATTAGATTATATACCTAAGTTATCTAGCCCCTTTATATTTAGATATATTAGTGAAATTCTCTTTCTATTTACTTAATAGCTCTTATCTATAGTATTATAGCTAGAATTAGTAGCGGTTTTTTCTTTTATTACTTACTTACTTTTTCTTTACTCTTTATTAAGCTAATATTACTAACTATAAAACTATTTATAGTGAGATTAAGTAGTCCTAAAGATTATAAGGCACCTATATATTAGGAGAAATAACTTATTATATTATAATAAGAAGATATAGAGTATAAATTTAATAAAAAGTAAGATAGATAAAACCTAGTTTAGTATAGGGGTAGTAATAAAAAGGCGATTATTATAAAACCCTTAATATCTATATTATATATAGTATTTATATTAGTAAAATTATATTTCTTATTATATATTAAAAAAATCTCTCCCTCTTATAATTACTACTACTATAGGGGCTTTCTCTCTTTTCTACGCCTTACTATTTTATTTTTTAAACCTAGAACCTATATCTCTTTTTTATTATTATTATATTATAAGCCTTAGGCCTTAGGACCCCTTAGTAGTCTTTAAAATAAAGACTAAATAATAGAAGCTAGTCTATTTAATAGCTAAACCTTAGTCTATACTCCTTATAAAGTAATCCTATAATCTATCCTACTCTCTAAGTAAAAAGTATTAGAATAAGTATATAAAAGAGGCATAGAGGAGAAGATACTAAGGATAATACCTAAGGAAGCTAAAGCTTAATATAAAATAATAGCTTCTCCTTATAAAACTAGGGCTAATACTAATATAATAGCTTCTTATCCTTATAAAGCTAGACCTAATAATATATTAATAACTTCTTCTTATAGACTAGGAACTAACCCTAAAACCCCTTATTATAAGTACTAGCTTAACTAAGTGCTAAACCTAGTAGAGTAGGAGATAGGGTATATAACTATTAGAGTAGTAGTAAATAAACTATATATTATAGCACTAGATCTTTATAATAAGCCTATATACTAGAGAACCTAGGCCTAGGTAATATATATTAGCTACCTTAACCTAACGTAGTAGCGTTAGCTCTAGCGCTAGTATACCCTCTTACTAATAGCTAGGTAGTATCTATATAATATAAATAGGTAGATAATAATTAAGCTACTTAATAAGGAGGTAGGTAAGAATAGATAATTATATTAAGTATAATTATATATTAGCCTTTCCCTAGTCTTACTTTTAATAAAGAGTATTATAGCTAGTACCTTTAATTAATTTATAATACTAGTAACTAAGTTATTTATAAATAAGGTAAGTACCTATTTTTACTATTCCTTCTTTTACTTATTTATATAATAAGATAATACTAACTCTACTCTTTATTTATAAATATATATTAATATAGTTATAAAGGTAGACTAGTTTACCTTATATAAGCTCCTTTAGAATAAGTATAATAAAGTAATTTAGCTTATATTTCTTATCTAATTAAATTAGAATATTTATTACTTTATTATTAAGTATTACTTTAGGAGGCTTAATACTACCTATAAGATAATTTTAGTTTAAGCCACTAAGACTTAATTTAATAATAATATTTATACTTAGTATAGTAAGACTCTTTTATACTTTAAAGTATATTCTATTACTCTTTTTATATATCTTACTAATATTTACTTTTAAGAGAAGATATCTAAGTTCTATAAGAATAATACTATACTTAGAGAATTAACTAAAGATAACTAAATTATATAGTATATAGCTAAGGAATATTTTAGTATTAAGTTATTTAGTTAGAGCTTTTTATATATTTAAGAAGTAATTAATCTTTAGTAATCTACTATATACCTTATAAATTAGTATAAGTATAAGTTCTTATAGCTAATAAGAAGATCTACTATTCTAATTTCTTTAATACTATAGTGGTTTAATATTACTTTATTACCCTCTTTATTAAGTAATAATATTATATCTTATAAAATATTAATATTAATAGCCTAACCTATAAGTATAATATAGACTTTAGTTATAACTAAATCTAGAAAGCTTTCTAAGAGTTTTCTTACTACCTTAATATATGTCTATTTCTACCTACGCTTAAGGATTATACTATCTTAGCCCCTAAGGCTATTAAGAAGCCTAACGCCTAAAAGTTTAGTAAGCTTTATATACTACCTAGTTTAGAGTTTAATAACCTTAAGTTACCCTTATAAGCTTTATATTAAGATAATAATTAAGATAATAATTAAGATAATAACTAAGATGCTTAGAGAGATAAAGTATATAGTAGATATATATCTAATAGCTTAGATAGTATCTCTTATTCTTATATTTATAAGATATAATATAATAATAACCCTATATTATACTAGGAGGGTGATAGATTTAACCTAGATTAAAGTAAATAAGGATTTTTCTTTAGTATAGTTCCTTATTCTTATATTACTTTAGTATATTATTTTAAATTACTATAAGATTATAATACTAAGTAATATACTTAGTATAATTAGCCCAAAAGTTCTTTCCAGCCCCAGCGACTGTTAGTCCCGAGCCCGGGCGCGACGCGGCCCCGACCCGCGAGCCAGACGCCCCCAGACCCCTGTGGGACGAAACAGAAATCCTCGCAGAAGTCACAGTAGACGAAGTCAAGGATACGCTCAGAGGCTGCGCGGCCTGGAACGCCCCGGGTCCGGATGGGGTCCCGTATGGGCTCTTAAAGGCCCTAGGCCCCCCCCTATACGAGACATTGGCGAAGCTCTTTAACGCATCACTACAGTCCGGACACTACCCGGCCCGGCACCGAGCCGGCTCCACCGTGGTCCTCCAGAAGCCCGGGAAGACCCCAGACGACCTCCGGACAGCAGGAGGATAGCGGCCGATAACCCTCCTTAACACAACAGGCAAGCTGTTTAAGAAGATTCTCGCCACCCGTATCGCAACCGCAGCGGAGGCGCACCGGCTCCTTCCTAAGGGTCAGATGGGGAACCGAAGGCATAGGTCAACAGAACACGAACCTACTATATATAGGGAAGAACCATGGCGAAACGAAGTCCTAGCTAGAAAATACCTAGGCTATATATAAAGACTAGGCGAGAACCTATTAACTAAGTTTCTCTATACTAAAGTTTAAGCTACTACACTTCTAACGTAGGTGAGCCCTAGATCTAGGCCCCCTTATACTTAGGGGTAAGGTGGTAAAGTTATTAATAGACACACGCCTCCTTAGAGTAATACTATTAGTAGGGTTAAGATAGCGGAAGTAGGTTAAGTCTATATTAGGGAAGGTCTAGTCTACGCTTTAAGCCTTATAGCTAATAGTAAGGAAGTTATAAGGCCTAAGGGTTAAGGAAGTAAGAGATATCTACCTCTAGGGAATTTATCTAATTATATTATTTAAAGTAGTAGTATAATATAGCCCTATAACTAGCCCTACACAGGGCCTAGCTAGACCCCTCTAAGAGTTATAGGTAAGGTGCCTAAGGGTGGTTAGAGGAGTCTTTAAGGCTACCCTTACTTATTATATAGAGATAGAGCTTAGTATACTACTAGTAGATATCTACCTAATAATATAGAAGAGTAGAACCCTAAACTAGTAAGAGGCTAATAAGGCTATAGCCTAGCTTTAGTATACTACTATATAGGTATTATCCTTAGTCCCGCTTTACTAAAGTAATAAAAAATAGATCTTATTACTAATAAAAGACCTTTACTAAAACTTACTAAAGATAAGTAAGGGGGTACTAGAGGGGGACTAGTGTATATTTAAGGCTTAGGCTAACTAGATATAGAGAGTAAAGTAAGAGTATAAAGAGACTAAGAGCTAGAGATAGGTAAGATAGTTTACCTTATTCCTAGTCTATAAGCCCCTATAGGCTAGGTATAGGGCTAAGGTAACCTTACTCCTTTACTTACTAAAGTATATTAGCTTTATTATAATATAGCTATAAATAAAAAAGATTAAGCTAAACGCTTTCTTTTATAAGTAATAAGTACTTAAATATAATATAAGGATATATTAGTATAAATATAAGGTAGAGGATATTTATTATATACTTCTTTAGTATAAACTTATAGGCTAGTACTATACCCCTACTATAGCGCTATTAAGGGACTAAAAAGATATACTTTATATACTTAACTACCTAGTTAAGAGTAAGAAAATAATAAAATAAGTATATAACTTATAGAGGCTAACCTATATAAATATTAGACCTAGGGTGGAACTAGGATAGGATAGATACGGAGTAGGTATAGAGTAGATAGGGAGGAGCTAAGGCCTAATAAAGGGGACACCCCCCCCCTAAGGGGGGTAAAAAATAAAAATAATTAGGAAGAGGGGCCTTACTAGCCCCTACTAGGAACTAATACGTGATTAGAGTTAGATAGAGAAGTAAGGGTTTTCCTCTAAGGAGTTTAGTTTTTCCCTTACTTATAAAGATAGCGGGACTAGATAGGTATATATAGGCCTAGTTAGTATAATTTAATAATAATATACTTAGTATATACTATATATTAGTGGTTATTTTTACTAGGCTATAGTTAGTATATTTATTAATATTAGGGCTTTTTTTTTTAGGTGTATATTAGCTTTATAATAGTAGATAGCTATTATAAATTTATAATATAAGGGGGAGTAATAATATCTAATAATAAAATTAAATTATTATTAGGTATAGCTAGCTAATATAAATAAACTATAATAATCTATAATATATCTTCTTTACTCCCTAATATAAACCTAATAAGGTAATAATCTCCCTCTCCTAACTATATATAAGTAGCTAGTATACTATAATTATTCTAATATAAACTTAGTATACTACTAGCCTTAATTATATAAATATCCTTACTTAGGTAGTAAGAATAGTAATACGCTTACTATAATATATAGATAAAAAGACTTACTTACCCCCCTAGCTATCCTCCCTAATACTCTTTATATTAACTAATACTAGTTAGCTTAATTCCCTATAAGAAAAGGCTATAGAGGATACCTATTAAGCACTAAAAGAAATTAAGTAATATAAAAAGAAGGTAGTAATATTACTATTATAACTAAAGTAAATAGATAAGGAGTTAACTAAGAATATATATAATAGTAATATTATATTTACCTTTAATAATAAAAGTAAAAAGGAAAATATAGAAGCTAAATATAATTAAGTAGATAAGAGATAGAATATAAGGTAGAGGTAGAGTAAGGTAATAGAGTGTAAGAAGTATAGGAAGAGATAGTGTTAAATATGTAGAATTAAGGTATATAATAGGGAGCTACTTATAAAAGATAAAGTAGTTAATTTAAAGGTAGAAAGGGAGGAAAAAATATATAGGTAGCTATAAGAAAGTTAGTAATATAAGGCGTACCTATTAATAGTTATAAAAACCTTACCTCTTTCTAGTTATTTTTATCTAGACTAACTATTATTAAGGTACTAGAGTAAAGCTTCTAGGTATAAATATATATTAATAATCTAGTTATATATATATTAAGAAGCCTAGTTTTCTATAATCTATCTTATAGTGATTTTATATACTATAAGCTAAATAGAGATATATTTATATTACTTATAAACGCACTATAATTATAACTAGATAAACTAAGCTTACTAACGCCTCCTAAACCTCTTCCTTTTATCCTCTTTATATTACTAGAGCCTCTTCTATCTTTATTTATATTATTATAGCTTATTTCTTATCTATATTATTATTATTATACTATAATTTTATATTACTAAATCCCTCTAGCCTATCCACCTACCTATATACTATTTATAATAGTAATTAATAAAGATCTAGAGTCTAATTTTATTTTATATAGTAACTCTAAAGATAATTAAGATAAACCTAAGATATCTACACTTATAGCCTAGGCACTAATTACTAAAAATCCTATACTAAATACTAATAAAGATAAGAAGAGCTATACTACTCTAGTCTTTTATAAGGCTAAGAGAGCTAATAAAAGTAGTAGTAACTTTACTTATTATATTATTATAAATATAATTAATCTAAAGTATATAATATTTACTCTTACTAGGCTTAACTTTTTCTTTTTTCTTTTAATAATAGATAGTAATAAGTTATAACTTAGCTTAACTTTAAAGACCTAGCTTAAATAGAATAAAGTGGCTATTAATTCCCTCTATATCTTTACTATATATTTTAAGCTACTAAATAGGTTTACTTATACTATCCTAAGCTACCTTAATATTAAAAGAGGAAAGAAAGAGAAGTATATTATTTATAATTATAATTACCTTAATAGTTACTTTAATAAGACTCTCCTAAGTAATAGACTCCTTAATAAAAGATATAAGGTAACCCTTACTAAAAATACTAAGAAAAATAATATATTAAGTTAAAGAAATATTAATTTATATTAAAGATAATCTTTAATATATATTTATAATATCTTAAAGAGGATAAGTCTAATACTAACTAAGCTAATATATATATAGAAAAGAAGTATAACTACCTTAACTTATTAAATAATAATAATAACTAGTTAAAAAAAGTAATAGGTAAAACCGCTATTAAGCCTCCCCTTATAAAGAAGTATAATATTATAGGCACTATAAAGAAAGTAAGAAAGCCTACTAGTTATATTAAGAAGCCTTAGTTTACTCTAACTAAGTAAGCTCCTATATTACTAAGTAATATAAAGAAAACTCTTATTACTAAAATATTTAGTAATAATAAGGATATCTTAGAACCTAATTCCTTAGATCTAGTAGGTATAAAGAAGTATTATTAGTAGATATAAGAGAGGCGTAACTATTATATTACCCTACTAGTCTAACTAAAACCTAAGTATTATAAGACTAAGGTATAGTTAGTAGTAGAAGTTAAAGGTATATTATAAATATTTAATAAAAATCTTATTATATCTACTAACTCTATTTCTTTATATTAACTCTCTTCCTAAAGCTAGTACTAAAAAAGCTAGATAAGGATAAAGTACTATCCTAATTATACCTAGACTTAGAGTTATAATAGCTTAAGCTCTTATTACCTAATAAGATACTTTTTTTCCTTACTATTTATATTATACCTAGAAGTAATTATATTTTATAATTTTTATATTTATTTTTCTTTATAATTCTCTTTTTAATATTTACTTTATATTAGTATAGTAATATAAGTAAGTTTACTAAGTATAATAATATTTTAGTATAAAGTTCTTTATTTTTAGGTAAGAGAGATAGGGTTTATTAAGCTTTATATTTTATAATTAGGTTATTTAATATAATAGTTTATAGGGATAATATTAAGGTATAAAGTAAGATTTTTTATATATTAGTTTATAATAATTAGGATAAGATAGGGGAGTTTTTAATATAACTAGGAAGTAAGAGATAGGTTATTAAGTATCTAGGGGATATATAGTAGTAATTATAAATAGATATAATCTAATAATTTAATATATTTTACTTAAATACTTAGCTAGCTATAGAATTTAATTACTTTACTTATATTTTTTTACTACTTATTCCTATTTATAGTTTCTTTATAGTAAGCGTCTCTAAAGTAAGTAGGCTTATACTAGTTAAATATTACTAACTATTAAGAAGCCTTACTTAAGTAAATATAAAAATAATCTACTAATATAAACACTAGCTCTTAATATAATAAATTATATATTAACTAAGATAAAGCTACTCTATAAATAAATACTTTAGTTTATTATAATATAAAAATATTATTTATAAACTATTATTACTAGCTAATATATTATTAAGCTATCTTTTTATACTAATAAGATATAATATTACTTAAATATTTATATTAATAGATAATAATATAATAAAAATAATATAAGTATATTATAATATAAATTTAATATAACTAGTAATTAAGACCTATTAATATAACTATATTATATTAGATTAATATATAATATAATAAACTTAGTAGGTTATATTAGGCCCTAATAAGATATAATAGATATATAATTATAATAGCCTTATTCTTATATAGTCTTAATACGCGTCTAAGCCTCCTACTAAATCACTTATGTTATTAAGACACCACTGTAGCTTATTAGGGCATACACCCTATGTCTAGAACCCCCCCCCTCCCGCGTAGGTAGTACACAGCAGACTCGAGCTATTACACCATTTAGTACTCCGTACATATTGTAATACAAAAAGATAAAATGCTACTAACCTACCTAGGTTAAGGCCTGTGCCTACCTACCTAGGCGGAGGGGCCTTTTTTTTGACAGGGCACCCTACCGCTCTCCGTTTATAATACGTTCTTTTTTCGTGTAGCAAGCCTGTTAGGCAATAAGAACGTGTCAAAAATCTTCTATGTTTTTCCTAAGCCGTGTTAGAGGCCTTAATAGGCTTACTACACGGAGAAAAAAGTCATTTAATTACAGACGGTATTTTAAGCCGTGTTAAAAAACACCCCCCTCGCGCGTAGGTACCTGCCTAGAACAGCGATTAGCTCAGCGCATCGAGGCCCACTTTGATACTCGGCGCTCGCGAGGGCTGCTATTTTGACAGTAGAATCTGGTCAATTGATAAAAGAAGTGGGCCCCTGTTCACTAGCGTGGCGCTAAAAATTTTTAGCTAATCAGAGAGTAGAGCTCCCCGGCGCCTAGGCCTTTATGAGTGCCTTAGGCCGTGAATTAAGTTGCTGGGAGGTCTCTGAGCGCTCCTCTTCTCGAGCTTTATCCTTAAACTCAACCTTAATAACCTCTACAGCGCCTTGAGGCCGGCGGCATAGAGCCTCATAGCCAGCGAGGCAGCTACAGACGATATAGATGATATAGGCGATGTAGTTAATACATAGGCGCTGTTATTATAAATTTAGGGGCTTGAGCGATAAATTTAGGGGCTTGAGCGATAAATTTAGGGGCTTAAGTGACGCCTAATGAGTTAAAAATAGTTAATATAGCTGCCGCCGCCGTCTTCGTGGCTAGCCTCGTCGCCGCCTTCGTTCTAGCCGCCAGCTTCGTCACAGGGTAGTTATTAATTCTAGCCTCCTACGAGATAATTCCAGCCTCCTACAAGATAATTCTAGCCTCCTACGAGATAATTCTAGCCTCCTATAAGATAGATATAATACTATTAATATATACTAGTTGTAAATTAAACCTAGTATAATTCCCTGTAAAAATTAGTGGCAACCTTATAAGGGTCTATGCTAGCCTGGTACTGGCCCCACCCTTTTTGTCAATTGACCAGATTCTGCTGTCAAAATAGCAGCCCTCGGCGCTCGCCGCTGTTACAGTGGATCTCCTCCTCCAGCAGCACTCTAGCATGCCTCACAAAGCCGACTACCCTCCAAGCTTCCGCCTCGACAAGCCGCACACATCCATTGCGCACTCAGCCAGACCATTGCCATCACTTATTGCTCGATCACGGACCTTGGATTCGACTGCTTTGTTCTGCGACCTGCGCCCTCATCCTCACAAGCGCGCCTCGCCCCATCCACCTCCTTCACACAGACCACCATCATGGCTTCCGCCTCACAAGATGCCTTCTCAACGGAGCTGCCGATCGAGATTGCCAGCACCTTGCAATCAGGCCACATAAGAAGTGACCCAGACCCCGCCCTCGACATGGCTCCTGGCACCGCCGCCGACGACAAGGAGATACTCGACGAAAAGTACGACTACGACGCGCTCCGACACAAGGCTGCCCATCAGCTCGATGACATTGACGACGACGAGGATGACGTTCCATACAGCGTCCTCAAGCGTCCGCGTCGCCAGCGCCAGGCGCTGCCTCCTTTGCCTGACCTGCGCTTCGAGCAGAGCTACCTCAAGAGCATCGCTGCGGCCGACTCATGGTGGAAGATTGCACTCATCACAACACGAGATCAGGTAATTTCTTTTCCTGCTCTCATTCAAGAGATATTTTTGCCCTAGCTTACATGCCTTTGCAGGTCATTATGCCTTTAGCTCAGGGGATAGTCTACAACCTGTTGCTTTGCGGCTGGCAGGAATGGAATCGCAATGCCAAAATCCATGGCAACACCGTCGGCGCCCGTGTCCGCCGATGGTGGTACGGCGTCAACAACTGGATAATCCCCAGCAATGGCCAGCATCGCCACTACCGCAGATGAAGGAACATGTGAATTATTTGATTTTCAATACCTCAGCCTTGTTTACAACATGTAATGTTATATAACCTTACAATAGACTGGAAGCGTCAAAACCACCACGTCGATTTATTCCCTTCATTTATGCACCGCCTAACTTAAAATACTTCTATTTCCAAAAAAAAAAAAAAAATACAATTACGACCTGCGAGAGGCCATGTACGTTAACCAAAAAAAAACCTGGATGATGGCCTTTACAAGCCAAGTAAGAAAAAGCTGCTTTTGCAACCACAACCCAACCCTGCTAAAATTTGAAGTGTCATGATAAATACGCCGAATAACTAAACGCATTAACCTTGCAAGATATCAAAAAAGTGATCCCTGATGTATCATAGCTAATCACTCAGCATTAATATGCCACAATGTACCCCCCAAACCCGTGTGCCCTCTCCCTTCTCAATCAATAGAGACGTCCTTAATGTATTCCAAACTCCAACCTGCACGACAAGTAAACACGAAACAAATGCTGACATTTACACTGTGGCTTATTGAGGCGCGTTGATAATGTCTTGCATTGCAACTGGCTTCACATGCTTCTTCTCCGGGCTGCCACGGAACGCCAACGGTGCGGAAGGGAGAGCAGCTGGGCTGGCAGCCATAGCGCCAGTCACGGGTTTCTCTATGCCGGCATCAGACTTGTAAGAAGATTGGCCTGTTGGCCTGATTGCAGCAGTCAACTTCGAATCTTTTTCACCCTCGGCCTCCGGTGCGGGCGAGTCTTCCATGACCACGTCGGCGACGGCCTTCGTTGGAGTCTCGGCCGGCGCCGGTTTTTTATTCTCCACGTCAGGGGTAGGGAATGCATTTGGCACTGACTCGACGGGGCTGAGAGCAGTTCTCAGATTCGGTGCCGTAATTGCCAGCTTGACCACAAGACTTTTTGGGTTTTCATCAATGTCATCATCAACCATGGCCTCGTCATCGTCAAACTCGTCCTCTTC
Source organism: Beauveria scarabaeidicola (assembly GCA_037289395.1). Taxonomy (NCBI): domain Eukaryota; kingdom Fungi; phylum Ascomycota; class Sordariomycetes; order Hypocreales; family Cordycipitaceae; genus Beauveria; species Beauveria scarabaeidicola. Next base: position 13,681 of record JAEIJG010000185.1, on the reverse strand, counting down.
AGATTCAGATTCTTGCGGTACGTGTGCCTCGGCGTCTTCTTCATCATCTCCAAATCCAGCCTCGCTCACAGCGTCGTCTGAATCCATGGAGCGTTGGCGGCTGCGGCCACGGCCATTGATCTCGCCCCAACCGTTTCCGTTTGCTGGACCAGTCGCCGCTAATCGCCGCGGTCTACTGGTAGCTCCCAGTGAGCCCTCTCGATCAGCTTCTGAGTAATCTCCTTGGACGCTTGCAGCTGCGCTGTCATCACCTGCTGCCATTCGAGAAGGTGCACGAATCTGGCGTCCGCTGGCTGTTGTCAAGGGTGCAGACTCTGCGGGTGTGTTCGCCCCGGTATTACGCGTAGAACGGCGATTGGTCGAGTCGGAATAAAATGCATCTTCGTCGTCGGAATATGTGTACTTAACGCGCTTGCCACGGGTCCGCCCTTCGTACAAGGAAAAGCCCGGTTCTGGTCTTTTGAACTGTTCTTTGCGCATTTGACGGTAATCACGGCGCCTTCGCTTCTACATTGGCAAACAAGTCAGTAAAGCCTCGCCTGTGTTGGTACTTCCATTGCAATACGCACCTCTTCACCTGCCTCGAATCGAGGAATTGCCTGCATCATTTTATGGCTTAGCTTCTTTGCCTTGGGACCACCGTCTTTCGTGTTGAGCTTCTCCGCCAAGGCCCTCAATTCCTCAATCGAGCCAGCGACACTCCACCATGTACGGTTCGTTCCAGCAGGATTGCTTTCCCTATACACGCGGAAGGCAGTATCATCTTGGCCCTCCACTAGAAAGTATCTCCTCTTGTCACCATCAGATCCCCAAGGCTGAACTGCTCGGGGCTGATTTAAATCGTCTTCGTGTCGGTTCTGCTTGTAAGCCTGGTTTATGATGGCCTTGACGCTGTCAGAGGAGGACATGGTCCATAGTATCAGCGTTCGGAGAAGTGTTAACTGGAAACGTGACAATGTCAGCACTCATAAGGATATTTGTCTTTACTTTCGCGCATACTCTTTCTGTAGGGTTCATAGTGTTGAATCCACCGCCACCAGACAAGGGGTTCTTGTCCTCCCATGACGCTGGCCACTGGCCCTTGTGCGACGCAAGCGCATCTTCCAGCGCTCTGTTGTAGTGCCCAGGCCTGTGGTCAACAATTAGCGTCTGAATCGAGTGGGTGATGTTCGCGTTTGGTCATACTTGACATCCTGCTTACGATTTAACAGAAGTCCTAGCAGCGCGCACAGAAAATGCTCAACGCGATCTCCCGGGATGGGCTCGACCACATCACGCTCCAGCTCCTGAGGACCAAAATTCGCAAGTGGTTTCGGCAGCGCATCGGTGAATCGGCTTCTGAACATGGTAATGAACTGTGCCGGTTAGCCTAAGCTCGTGGTGGCCGCAATGACCCAGTTCACGCCAGCGTGTTGCGGCCCAAGCAGCGGGCGAGCGCAAGCAGGCCGCAACAGCTCGAATAGCAGCAGTACATACGGCAATATCAGGGTTGTCGGCGAGGACATGTTCGTGAGGGGGAGACGGCGATCTTTTTCTCGGGGGAGGCGACGGTGATTTAGGCGATTGCTCCGATACCTTAGAGAAGAACTTCAGAATGCCACCCTTCTTGGGCGCTCCGCTGTCGGGGCCGGCATCAAGCTCGTCATCAGATGGGACCGGCGAAAGTGACGAGAGTGATGAAAGGTCTGATGAGTCGTTGTCAGAGGTCATTTTGCAAGCTTGGATGCCCTCCTTATAGGTGTTTGGTGTTGCAGGAGGCAAGGAGTGTAGAGTTCCAGATGTGAGGCGTGGCATGCGACTAAAAGTAACCGCGTCGAGGGACCCGCGAAATCTAACGCGCCAGCGCTCATAGGTCAATCTGCCTGGTCACCTTTCAAAGAGCCAATACTGCTGCGGTGGTACACTACAAGAATTTTCACGGGAGCAGCCACTAAATTGCAAGAACATTTTTCGTCACATGGCCCTACAAGCTCTCATTCATCTTGGTCACTTTGCGGAGCTTGAAAGACCTACAAGTTGTCGCAAAGAGCAAAGTTCGCGGGGACTAGTTCGACGCGTTGCAGTTTATTTCATTACGCGTCCGAGCGCCATGCATGTTGCTGTTGGGTATGAAATGCAATCTTTGAGGTCAGCAAGATCATCCTGGAGAGACGGCTTTCAGCAACAGCGGCGCTTCATCGAGTGACAATGGAGAAATATCGAAAAGCGCTCGCGTCTTGAAAGGCTCCGAGCTTCCAAAGATCGCTATGAATGGAGCAATTGGCCGATCAATGTGGCAAACTTTCAAGCCAAATTGGTATCTTGACTAGATATTGTGCAGTCCAGGCTTGCCAACAGGTTAGACTTTCAAATCACTTTACGCGTTCTCGCAGAAACGTGATGGATGTTTCTAGCGTTCACGTGACAAACTGAGAAGCACTAGCCACAATTTCCACAGTAACGAGCCACATCAAAGTGACCCGCAGGCAGAGCTAGTTGGAGTCCAAATCTCGCTGAGATCACGTGCTCAGGGCTGCTTTCTCTACGGTGGACAGGGCCCGCACACAAAAATTATGTCGCCCCAAGCGAACGCCAGGGCTTCCCGTTAAACAACCAAGCGGCAAGAGATAGGTAATTGGCCTCCCAAACCCACGCATCTCGACGACTCGGCACTGACACCAATTACTCGGACAGATACTCTTCGAGTAAAAACGAGTCGCCATGGGTAGAGTTATTCGCAACCAGCGCAAGGGCCGTGGCTCCATCTTCAGTCAGTCCTCTCCCCCGACAGCCGATACTTCGACGACGGCCTCGAACAAGTCGACGATCGACAGAATCTGCGTTGGACGTTTGCTGACCCTTTGGAATAGCGGCCAACACGCGCCTGAACAAGAACCCCGCCAAGTTCCGCACTCTCGACTATGCTGAGCGCCACGGCTACGTCCGCGGTGTAGTTCGCGACATCATCCACGACGCCGGTTAGTAAAACCTGGGAACTCTTCACAATTCAGGACGAACGAGACACCTCTACTCGCGCGATCGGGAACGAATTGGAATGTGAACATGAAACAAGGAAGCTGACACAGGTTTGGTTCAGGTCGCGGGGCTCCCCTTGCCAAGGTCGTCTTCCGTCACCCGTACAAGTACAAGCAGGTTGCCGAGACCTTCATCGCCAACGAGGGCATGTACACCGGCCAGTTCATCTACGCCGGCAAGAAGGCCGCCCTTACCGTCGGCAACGTTCTCCCTCTCGGTGAGATGCCTGAGGGTACCGTCGTCTCCAACGTCGAGGAGAAGATTGGTGACCGTGGTACTCTCGGCCGTACGTCTGGTGGCTACATCACCGTTGTCGGCCACAACCCCGACGAGGGCAAGACTCGTATCAAGCTGCCCTCCGGTGCCAAGAAAGTCGTTCACTCCAGCTCCCGTGGCATGATCGGTATCGTCGCTGGTGGTGGCCGTACCGACAAGCCCCTCCTCAAGGCCTCTCGCGCCAAGCACAAGTTCGCCGTCAAGCGCAACAGCTGGCCCAAGACTCGTGGTGTTGCCATGAACCCCGTCGACCATCCTCACGGTGGTGTACGTAAAACCGAAAGCTGCGGATGCGTGAAGTATGATGCTGACAATCAAAACAGGGTAACCACCAACATATTGGTAAAGCTTCTACCATCTCCCGATACGCCGCCCAGGGTCAAAAGGCTGGTCTTATTGCCGCTCGCAGAACAGGTCTGCTGCGCGGTACCCAGAAGACGAAGGAGTAAGGCAGGGCGATGTCTGGATTTCATGGTCTCATTGGGATGGTGTTATAGTGGCGTGCTTACATCTATGGATGGTACTGCTGAAGGAAGTAGTATGATAGAAACAAAAGCAAGTACAATGGATGACATTTTAGCGCACTTCCAAAAATCATTTACTTTGTTCTATCCACCTCCAATGGTGCTGCGACGGAACACTGAATCTGGGGGCGGAAGAGACAGCCGGTACGACTGACGTGGCACGCTCTACATTTGCAGCGCGCATAAGAGTTTGAATACGAGTTGAATGAGAGTATTAAAACTCCCAGGCGTGCACAGCAGAAAGAGTAGCATTGAGCAAAGCGGTTCTAGTTGATAAAACGTACTTGTGCACTCAATGTTAGTGAAGCAAGTTATCTCTTGGCAGCTGACAGTGTTCATACATTTGCTCCCTCTCTTGAATTGCAGCCAAGGCAGAATATTTAGCCGCGTCCATACACTCAACGGCGCAGGGAAATGAGAAAACTTCCAGTAAGCCAATGAAAGCTACCTACACCCCACTGTACCTACCTCTGGACCCAAAAAATGTTGCCAGCCAGGTACCTGCCAGGCTGCCACCAGTTAACCAGCTTACGACCCCGCCATAGCTTTTTCAGAAAATCTCCCCTCTGCCCCTCCTGGAATCTTGAACCTCCCGCACCCGAAACCCAATTTCACGGAATTGATCAGGAAAAATGGCTCCCGTTAAGGAATACTCTCTTCTCTGCCTGGAGAACCCGCTCCTCGGTATGTAAATCGGTTTTTTGTCCAAATTTTCGCTTCTCACAGCGCAGGTGCTTTCAATGCCGCCCGTTGAAAAGAAAGCCCGCCCGCGGGGTATTCAGGCGTCGTTGCAACAATAAGGCTTTCCCAGGCACAACGGCTTTTCTTTGTCCAAGACCTCTGATATCTAACATGCAACTCTGCAGACATCCAGGCTTTCGGTGATCAGGATCTGCTCGACAAGTACGAGCTCAAGGCCAACGACGCCATCCTCGCTGATGAGAAGCACATCCCCCTCTACGAGGACCTCCTCAACAACTACGAGGCCAAGCTGATTGCCGGCGGCGCCGCCCAGAACACCGCCCGCGGCGCCCAGTACATCCTACCCTCCAACAGTGTTGTCTACCTCGGCGGTGTCGGCGACGACAAATACGCCGCCACCCTCCACGATGCCGTCAAGGCCGCCGGCCTCCGCGTCGAGTACCGTGTCGACCCCAAGCAGCCCACGGGTCGCTGCGGCGCCATCATCACCGGCCTCAACCGCTCCCTCTGCACTGACCTCGGCGCTGCCAACCACTACGACCTCGACCACCTGAAGAAGCCCGAGATCTGGGCTCTTGCTGAAAATGCCGACGTCTACTACATTGGCGGCTTCCACTTCACTGGTACGATGATGCCCCGATTGTCTTTCCATCACGCCCTAGTGAAGCAACTGTGCCATACTGACCGCTCGTGCTTAGTCTGCCCTCCTGCCATTATGGAGCTGGCCAAGAACGCGGCTGAGAAGAACAAGATCTTCGTCCTGTCCCTCTCTGCTCCCTTCATTCCCCAATTCTTCAAGGACCCCGTCGATGCCAGCGCCCCCTACTGGGACTACGTCATCGGCAATGAGACCGAGGCCGCCGCTTACGCTGAGTCTCACGAGCTCGCCTCCAAGGAGCCCAGGGACGTCGTCAAGCACCTCGCCAACCTCCCCAAGGAGAACGGCAAGCGTAAGCGTGTCGCCATTATCACCCAGGGCACCGAGCCCACCCTCGTTGCCATCCAGGGCGAGGAGGGCGCCAAGGAGTTCCCTGTCCACGCCATTGAGTCTGCCAAGATCACCGACACCAACGGTGCCGGTGACGCCTTTGCTGGTGGTCTCCTCGCCGGCATCGTCGAGGGCAAGACTCTTGAGGAGTCTATCGACATGGGCCAGTGGCTCGCCCGCCTGAGCATCCAGGAGCTTGGACCTTCGTAAGTCTACCTTCATATCTCGCTTTACATTTCGAGATGCACACGGTTTGATGTCATTTGCTTTCATCTTCATTTCAAGTCATAATACGTCATCTATGCGTCTTATCATATTCGCCCGATACCGCTTCTCCTCCTCGTTTGCAGAGCGCTAACTCGGTCCCTTTTCTTTCCTTAGGTATCCTTTCCCCAAGCAGGCCTACAAGTCCTCCTAAGCGCATACACTTAGAGCCCCTTTTTGGTTCTTCGCTCTTGGATATGGTCGCGATAAACGTGAGCGTGCTCTGGCGAAGAGGGGGCAAAACATTCGCTTGGCGTTGAGGTGAAGTGTCTTTAAATTTGCGGGAAACGGGTTTCAACAACGGCGTTTTGCATCCATGGAGCGTACTCCCATGACAACACGCGCTTTCGCATGGGGAAATTTTTTTCGGTATCCTCCACGATCCGACACAAAATACGTGCATCTTTTTTTATTATAATGTTTTTTTTTTTTTTGTAGAGCAAAAAAGTCGCTTCTCACGTGAAGAATCGTGAAATACTGTGCTGGCGGCAGTCTCGCCTTGATGATGGTAACATATTCTAAGGCAAGCGAATCTTTGCGGCAGGAAGCCATGTCGTTTCAGTTTCTACCTTCGTACGCAGCGCGAAGAATAGCCTCGTCATAGGAAGATGTCGTATTGTCCGCTTGAAAGAGCCTTTGCAAAGGTTGCTGCGGCTGCTGCGGCGGCTGAAAGAGATAATGCCCGCCGACACTGTAATTCGCGGCCGGCGCGCCCGGTGTGCCGTGATACAAGCTGCTCGGATGCGAAAATTGCGACAGGCTGCCAGCCGACGATGAGTGCGGCACCGCGTCGGGCATGCGCAAGCCAGGCGGCGCGCTGAGCCCGCTGTGCCGGCCTCCGCCGGCGGCGCCGCTCGGGGCTCTGCTCTCACCCCAGTGGCTAAACGGCGAGGTGCGCGCTCCCGTCGACGGTGGTCGGCCGCCCGCTGCGGCAAAGGTATGGAGGAGTGCGGCGCGGTGAGCGTGCTCGGCCGTGGAGCCGCCGCTCAGGTTGATGCCCATGTCGGCGGCACGAATGTTGCTGTGACTGTGGACGCGGGGGAAGTGGCTGCTGCCGCTGCTAGCGTCGGCGGCGTCGGCGCGACTAGGCGTAGAGGGCACGGAAAAGGGGTCGTCAAACTTGCCGAGGGGCACGCCGGGCGTGATAGGCGACATGCCAGCGGCAGAAAGGGGCGAGTTGTCGCCGCGGGCGGGTCTAGGCGTGTTGAACCACTCCCATGGCAGAGGCTCAAACTTGCCCGAGGAGATAGACCGTGTCGGACTGGGGTCCACCTGACGTTGGTGTGCGCTGAGCAGCAAGTCTCTAGCAGTGTTGTGTTGGGCTGTGTACGACGGAGTGGCATCATTCTCATGAATACTGAATTGAGGCTGCGGTGTAGGAGGTTTCAGAAAAGGTGCGAGCATATTGATGACGGTGCTCTCTGCATCGCCCACCTCACCATCCTTGTTGGCCGGGGCTGGCGGGACTGTAGGAGGCTTTGGAGGTGCAGTGGCAACTTTGAGCTGTTTGCCGTTTGACAGCTTGGGGCTATCCTGGCGTTCTTGGGCATTCGTCTGTACCGAGCGTCGTTTCTGCATGTTGATGGTGGCTGGAGCTGCAACCAATTCTTTCCGCAATGCTGGGGCTTCCGCAAGTGGTTCTGGCTGGTGCTGAGAAGGTTGGTATTCAAAGAGCAGCCAGTCCTCAACGACGCGGCAGGACAGTGGCACAGCTAGATCTTCGGCAAGAAAATAGGCACATCGCAGAATGTCAAGAATCCGCGCCAGCTTCTCCATCTGTGGACTCAGTCGTTGCTCAGACGAGTATAAATGAGGCTTCACTTTGCCATCTTGCCCGCAGAACGAGCGGCACGGCTCCGGGACAATGCTTTTGTTGAGTGGCTGAAAGCCGAGAATGTCAAGATCTTCGGGCAGCAAGTAAGGGCATGACACCAAATTGTCCTTGTTGTACGTTTCCACACAAATGAGGCTAAAGACTCGGGCAGTAGTGTCCATCATGACGCCAGTCAGTGACCCTTCAGCAGTCGCAGCAGCGTGTCCAAAGAGTTCTTGGCGTGAAACTGCAATCCACATGGAGTAAATTCGTAGCGCGGGGAGCAGTGATTCGGTAAGTTGCGAGACCTTGTCGTTGTCATCGTCAGCAAGGTCGTCAGCTTTGGACACCTTTTCCTTGAGGTTTGCCTCGAGCACAGACGCAAATGTGGCAAAGAATTTGACATTAAAGTTGGCAGTGTACTGGTAGAATTGCAGTGAGGTCGTATTCTTGTTTTCTGTTGCATGTTAGCCTCCTTCTCATGGATAGAATTGGAGTTGTGTGCGCTACTGACCAGAGCATTTTAAGGTAGCGATGTACTGCGCGGCAATGTTGATAAAGCTCATTTTTAAAATAATATCGCGACAGGATCCAGTTGCAGCAGCCATTTCGAGGCGATGAATTACTTCACGCTCGAGCTCTTTATACTGTGGTGCGACCTCACCCTTGTAAAATAAGGCATGCAGGCGCACAAACCACATGATGAAGGCATCTTGAGGGCCGGACGACGCATGCTTGGACTTGTTGGAGCTTGGTTGTTGAAGAGACTTGAATTCCATTTCCAGATTGGTTTTCGCATTGGGATGAGGAAATTTGATTGCCCATGCGCGGTAAAAGTGGTAGACACCATCAAGGTGGCTGCCCTGGTCGAGGCTCACGATACCCATCTGATGAAAAGCGAAGCCAGACTCGGGCAAGAGATGCTGAGCAAGTGTATAGTAGGTCAAAGCCATGTCGTATCCTGAATTCTTGTGCTTGGCCTGTACTCTATACCGAGCCAAGTCGCCAAGTCGGATAAGGGTCGCATGGCATGACCTGAGCACTTTTGCATTGAGCTCGGAAGGAACGGGGCTGATGAGATCGCTGGCTGTCATTTGCTCGACCTCGATTCCCTTGGCCACGCGTTTGAGCTCAGGAATATCATAGCGTGCGGAGAGTCGCTGGATATAGCCCTGGTAGAATTTTTGGGCGATGCGCAAAAAGTTGGTGTAGAGCTTTTCGGTTTTGCGGCGCTCGACGGCCTGGGAGGAAGATTTCAACCTGCCGAGAATCCGACGATATTCCGAGTTTATGGATGTATGCAAGTTCCATAATATCTCTTCGGTATTTTCGCTGGCGGCATATTCGAAATCGAGAAAGACTGTCTGCACGCAGGCGAGGCGGAATCTGGCCTAAGGTTAACAAACGGGCAAGTGGCGCACTAGACGAGATACACACTTTTCGAGTGTACCGTCGGCAGCTTCGAGCTGGGAAATATCAACACCTGATGAAGTGTTGTTTTTTATCTTTTCCAGTTGCCTCAGAAGGTGCTTCCGAAGCTTGAAGGCGTTGCTGCGGTGGTGGATGGCAAAGTTAGCAGCTGGAGGGGCATGGATGGCATCATACATTGGCGCACAATCCACCCGGCGCAAAGCAGAGTCGCGACACATATGCGCAACGGGGCCGCGTGGAGACTTAGTAGGTAGGTAGAGGCCAATACTCACTGCCATGTTTGGCTCGCCTGGGGAGCGGGTGAGGCCATGACTCTGTCGTCGACAATGCAACAGACGAAGCCGTATCGCAGCTGGGATATTGACTTGTACCTCACAGAGCGACAAGCACAGCTGGCCAGAGGGCGCGGTGTGGAGTGGAGGAAAGAGGGTGGACTGGTCAGCGATGTTGTCGAATCATGCTATCTGAACGTTAGAATCTGGGAATCCGGGCTGCCCATAGTCGTGTATTCGCGCAGAAGTCGTGGTCGCGGCGGAGTGGTGCGCGGGATCGAGAAGAAGACGGAGCGACGGCGGCGGCGACGCAAGACGGCAGCATTTGGCAAAGGAAGTCCAGGCGGGAGGAAACGACGCAGCAAACATGCGAAAAGCAGAAGAAAACGCAATATACGCGGCTTGAATGTCACAGCACGACGACAAGACAAAGAAGAGGCGGGAAAGGAGGAAGAGGAAAAAGACAGGTAATAGTGACTGGGCTGCTGAGGCCAATGTGAAGAGCAAGTCGGGGGGTTCGGCACGAGAGAGGAGCCCCTCCAGGTTGGGCAATTTTTTTTTTTTTTCCCTGGCCGACTTTCCTACCTACTAAGGTTTGTTAAAATAATTTTTCTCGCCATTTTTAATGGTGCTGTCGCCACGGCAGGCTCGTACCTGCCACGCTAGTTGCCAGCTAAGTAGGTAGGTACCTAATCCGTACAGTAACGTCAATCCAGAGCTTCTTCTCACCAGTGACCAGGGCAGCACTGCTGCAAATAATAAAACCGGTAGCCCCCACGCACCCCAAGCACTGGCTGGGATGTTCAGTAGGTATGGATTGGCGGTGCTTTTATCTGATTAGGCTTTTACATGAATGACTCTTGCTGTCGTGGGTAGGTATGCATAGAGGTTATCCTTGACAGATATCAATCAGCCCGCCTCTATTACAACCTTTGGTAGGCGTACGCTCTCAAGGTGCATAACAATATGGCCAGTTCTCACCTTGTACCACGTTGAAAATTTGACTTTTCTACCTAGGTATAAAAAAGCAGTGTTTCGGCAAGATTTGCTGCAGCGCTGGCTCATCGCGGCCATCCGATAACATACCTACAGTGAGCCCACCACACAAGAACTGCTCTAGCTCCACCAGCAAAGAAAACACCAGCAAGCTTGCCACCATTTCTGCTCCTCGAAACCATCCTTTATACGTGGAAACTTGCTTCAATCTCAATCAAAAAAAGACAAGCTGCGACGCGTAGTGCCATCTTGCCAACCTCGGCCAGCTGCAGCTGCTTAGATTCTCCACTAATCCACCACCTTACCTTGCCCGGTTACAAGCATGAAGCGCTCGCGAGAGCCCCAAGACGATATAAACCCTGCATCGCCCGACAGTCCAGACGCGGACATGCCCCCCTCTGGTCCCCAACACACTGCCAAATACACAGGGCTCGATCTGGACGCGGCGGCATCAGATACCGACCGCAGCGCGCTGTTGTCTTCTGCAGTGCACATACTCTGCTCCCTGCCGCCTCACTCCGACATGGCCTTTGACTCCTACACCGCGTACGAGGCGCACTACACCAGCTACCACACCAATCGCTGCCTGCAATGCCGCAAGAACTTTCCGAGCCAGCATCTGCTCGGTGTGCATATTGAAGAGATGCACGATCCCATTGTCAGGGTCCAGCGAGATCAGGGCGTCCACACCGTATACATCAACCTCCTGCTCACCGTCTTTGTACCACGACACCGGCTAATCACGGACGCGGACAACAGTTTTCTTGCTTTGTCGAGGGATGCGACAGGAAATGCATGACGCCTCAGAAGCGCCGCATGCACATGATTGACAAGCACATGTATCCCAAAAACTTCTTCTTTGCCGTGACACGGGACGGCATCGACGGACGGAGGTCTCTGCTCGTAGATGGCGCACCCCGCCGCCGCCGCTCCTCGGCAACGTCGCAGACCAAGGGTGCAAGAGGGCGAGCTGCCACTCTTGAAGGGCAGGCGCCGGACGCGGGAGAGCAGGCCTCTGGATCCCCGGCGGACAAGCGGCGAGCCTCCCAGACACCAACCGTCGACGACGATGTTGACACAATTACCAGCAGTATGGCGTCGTTGCGCTTTGTCCCTGCGGCTGTCAAGTTCGGCAACAGAAACCGGAGTGGTTTCGCCAAACGATGAGAAATGTGGGAGGAGCGTCTAGCATATTCACGACTTGTATGACTGATGAATCGAATAACGTGTGCGGGAATGACATTGTAGACTGTCTATATGCCAATTGTCAAAGTGTCCCATTCATCTTTGTATATTGAAACAATCTACTGCTTCTCTTTTGCTTTTCCCATTCGCCCAAAACAGAATTTCGCTGATAACGCCGTGGTAATGCATTACACGGCAGAGTCTTCTGCCGCCCAAAGAAACAAAGTGCGCCACGACATGTATGAAAGAACAAGTACACTAAAAAGAGAACCTCAATCGCCAGAAGAGCATCCGCGGCATCCGCAGCTATTGCATTCTATTTCCTTTTGGTCTTCTTTCAGTTGCGCGCGGGGCACGCGACAGATGCACGTGCTGTTGAAGTTTGTTTCTTTGGTCTGAACGCAGCGAAGGCAGCACAGCTATAGAACAACACTTTGTTAGTATAATCGCGCGCAAAAAGAAAGAGAGCATTAAGACAACACACCTTTTCATAGCCTTGCTTTTTCCACTTGGCAATGAGCATCGCGTCCGCGTAGCCATTCTTGAGCAGCCAATCGTACAGCTGCTTGCTGATGGCCTCCTTGTCGTAGTAGAGCTCGTAGACGTAGCGGCTGCGCTGGTGCGCAATCTGAAACACCTCCCACTGCGCCTTGTACTTGGGGCCCGGCGGCGGCGGCTTGTTCTGCGCGTCCTTCATCTTGTTGGCAAAGATGAGCAGGTCGTCCTCGATGTCGCTGAAGCCGTCTGGCGGGGGCTTGCGCTTCGAGGCGTGGCGTATGGCGGGCATCTTGGAATTGTGCGGCCGCTGCCTTGTAGATCCTCCTAGTCGTATGTGCGCCGAGGTGTGTTGTCAGAGAGAGAGGTTGGTTCACTCGGCGCAGTCGAAGGGTGGCGGCGAATTAAAAATGATTTGCCAACGTTGCTATCGACGGGCCGCCCTGTAAACTTTCGCGGGGCAGAAAAGTGTGGCGCGTGCGCGCTTCTGCTGTGGCGCGGTGGCTGCACGTGATCCGCAGCCATTCATTCTGACGATAGCGGGTTGCAGCCGAAGCTAATAATGAGCAACACCTCATCAAACCACGCTCCGGAAGCCGGTCTCGTCCAGCACAATCGAACCGACTCGTCGCCAACCATGGCCATTACCCCGACGCAATTTGCCAAAAAGACGGCGCAGTGTGCGTATTGCTCCCCGTCTCGGAGCCGCTGCACCGCAGCAACCAATGGGCCGTCTTGCTAACTAGATGAAATCGCAGCCGCCAACTGGGCAGAGGCCAAGCGCCGAGTCCTATCTTCCTACCGCGAGTGGATAAGAGGAGTACGTTTTTTTTCTGAATTGCCCCCGATTTCTCGCCGCGACCGAAATGAATTGGGCGATTTGCGCGACCGAGAGCCGCCCCAATGAGATGGAGCTGGAAAGATGGCGAAACCTATAAGCTGAAGAAGCGCGCGACACTTGGAGAACCCAATGCTGACGGTGGGAAATCGAAATTAGGCCCCGGAGGTACAGACCATGTACAACATGCCCATGCCCATCTCCGTCATCCGCAACCGCATGAGGCAGGAGTTTGAGCGCAACCGCTTCGTCAGCAAGCTGTCGGCCGTCGACGTCCTCTTGTTCAAGTCGCACACCGAGTACCAGGTACGAAGGGCACCCAGTTCGGCGCGCCATGTCGTTGTGAAATTTTCTAACAACGAAACGCCGGTATAGGAAATGATGAACTTTTGGAAGCAGACGACACACGTCATGTCGTACTTCAAGGACGAGAACTTCAGAGGAGACGACAGACTGCCCAGAAGCTTCATGTCTGGATTCCTGCAGGTACGAAGCCCTTTTTTTTCGCTCTTGGGTCATTTCAGTGATGGCTAACAACTAGGCAGGGCCGCAATTAAGGGAACTGGACGTTGAAAATGCCATGTATATATAAAACCACTAGACTTGAGCGAATGCATCACGCGCCGTCGCAAATCACCCAGCATGTCGCGCAACATGCAGTGTCTCATTTGAATTTCTTGTGTTACATTGCCTGTACACGTGCCACGCACCCACCGCATTCGCTATTGGGTGCTGCATAGTCAGGTGGCCACCATAGCCCTATGGCCACTTTTTTGCGCACACATTCTTAGATTATATATAATTATTACTATAATATAAAAAAAGATATAAAAAATTAAGGGTATTATAGATAATTATCTAGTATTTTTATAAAATAATCCT
>JAEIJG010000184.1:0-43518 GCA_037289395.1 Beauveria scarabaeidicola | reverse complement strand
GAATAAGGTGGGTTAGTTTTAGTAGTCTTAATTAAGTGATATAAAAAGGGTTCTATTTATATATAATTAAGGCTATCTATAGTTAAGTTACTATAGCCTTTATAGCTTATAGGTAAAGTGGGGCGAATTAGCTCTTCTGAGGTATAACCAGCTATTGCTTGAGGCATCCGTGTAATTAGCCGCTTAAGCTAGTGCCTCAAGCGATAGATTTAATTATTAATTTAATTTATATAATAGTTAAACTAAGAATAATATATATTATTATACTAGTTAGTTAAGTAAAGTGATTATAAAAGAAGGTATTATACTAATCCTCGTAGGCTATATACCCGTGTATTAACGTCTAGCCGACAGCATATATCTTATTTAGACGACATAGACACAGCTCCCTGTAGACGAAGTGGTCGATGTGCGGGTCGATGTGTTCCGTGTCCAGCTGGCAGCTGCTAAGTTCCAGCAAGTCAGCGAAACGCGTACCTAGCTCCACTAACAGCCGTGAGGGGTAGGTCAGGTAAGTCTTTAGCGAAATAAAAATCTGTATCTGTACTAGCCGCCGCACCCTAATCATCCGAATGCAACTTCCACGGTGGCAGTCAAGGGTGGAGCAAATCACGGGCCGGTGCGACATTGTTTTGATCGGCTTACAGTATGCTGGCATTTTCTATCTACGGCAGCAAACTTCTAATGGGCTGAAAGACCCTGGCTCGCTGGGCCTAGAACTTAAATCACTTCGATCTACTTTTTCAGCCCGCAGTTGTGCTGAGCTTTGGCTGATTTAGACACGAGTGCGTAAAACATAGTCTCGGCTCGGCACATGGCGTTATGAAATGGCGGATTGGCCGCGTAGTATTTTTTGTCAGCACATTATATGACCCCAAGATAGTCCAGGGCAAATCTGCAAATCTACGTGGCGATGCAACACCGTCTTGCTTGAGTGAGGGGCCAGCTGCAGTACGACACCAGTCGCAGAAATGCGTACTGCCAGACCATTGTCATTAGACTGCCGTTAGGTCACCGTTTTTACCGGAAATATTTATGTCTACCACCCCCTATCCTTGCACTTCTTTGTCCATCTCCTCACTCCTTTTGCCGCTCTGCTTGGGACCGTTATCAACACCTTACGGGATTGGTTCCGATCAAATTGTTGGGGCTAGTGTTGTAAATGCTTCTGGAGACCTGGTGCAGGCGGATGCAAGGCTGCTCAAGGGTCTTCGCGGAGGAGGCGGCTGACTCGCCGTGATCGTTGAGCTCGTCGTCAAAGTGTACCCCATTGAGGAGGCGAGTCGCCGGCCAAACGCACCTATCTACATTATTACTAATAGCTATTCAAATTTAGCTTCAAGTCGGGCGACTTCGGTATGATACGACGGTGGAGGTGCGTGGCGCCGTATTCGACTTCTTCACAAACTTGGAGAAGCTACTGGGCGGTCGCACGTTGCCAGTCAACCTCTCCCTCGAGCCATACTATGTGGACCACGGGCCGGGATTACCTTATCTCAGCCTTGATTTTGCATGGAAGGGTGCCAGGACGGAGGAATGCATTGCCTGGCACGCAATGGTCAAGAACCTTGCGCCACTCCAACCTGCAGCGCCCGACTCTGACTTGCGCTTGAGAAAACCACCATGCACGCGTACGTGGCCAAGGAAACATCGCAGCTGCCGCTAGTGGTCTCTGGCAAAACGCATTCACCATCCATTACAGGCTAGATCACTTCCCGTCTTATTATGAGCAATTACTTGTGATCAAGATGCAAACTAAAGTTTGATATATCAGCCCCGATGACGTTGTGCAAAGCCGAACCATGCGGTCACGGAAGTGGTTGAGCTTGCTATGGCCCAGCAAAAAAAAAGGTTTCAAGATAAAGTTTTCTTTAAGATAACCGGTGATCGAATCGCAACTCAAATGTAGCAGCAGACATATTTAAACGGGTTCCACTGCGCTGCAATACGTCCCTCTTCATCCCTGAACTACTATTTACCTGCAACTGTGATGCCCGATCCACAAGCAGACTATACCCGTCTCTGCACCGACGAGATGCTGTACGATATGACCGCCACGGGAGTTGTCAATTTCAACGCTGAAGAGCACAAGAATTGGGAAGATAGGCCGCCGCACATGCCTTTTCACGAACCAACGACACCGAGCTTATTTTAGCGAAGCGAAATGGAGGAGAGGTTCAGCGTGGCCTCGATAATGTGAACTGAAATACCTCGAAAATACAAACCCCTGTACATGCTAGAAATACGAAAATTGCAGTGCCTGCTCAGTCGTTAATGTTTCGTTGCTCAAACCCAACCTGTTCATGGGTGGCCTCCACGCCGCTCAGCAGGCGGCACCCCCGAGTTTGGCCTGGTCTCTCGCCGCGCATCGTACATCATGTCAACCCGCACCCCGTTTTTATCCTCAAATAGCCCGTCAGGACTTGTCAATGTGTGGATCGACCCTCTCGACCATCGTTTTTGGTCTTGTTGGAGAGGTACGTGCGCAGCTCGGCCAGCCCCGCCTCATTCTTGTCCTTGTCGTCGCCGTCCGAGGTCAGCGGCGCACTGCCCTTGCGCGAACTATGAAAATTCTGATTCAGCGACTTTACCGAACTTCTCAAGGTATCCGCGGCTGTGCGGATCCACGTGAGCACCGCGTGCAGCGTTGGGATTGTACCGCACACAATCATCAGGAACAGCTCGCCCGTGACCCAGACAAAGATGTCATAGGTAGCCCACGTCTGGTCGGTGCGGTTCGCCAGCTCTGCGAGGTACTGCGTCTTGATGCCCGAGCAGATGGACGTGAGAATGTTGAGGCCAAAGACAATGGTGAGCTGTATCTTCTCGGTCGTTTTGTTGGTGAGCTGCCAGAAAATGGTGGCGGGCACGATGGCGAGACTCGCGTCGGTAAAGGTATTAAAGGCTGTGACTCGTCAGAGACGAAACTGGCGGTCGGTCGAAAAGAAATCCAAAGCATCGACATACCTCCCGTAAAAGTTCCAAACGAGGACATGACATGAGGGTCGATGCACTTGCCCCTAACCCTCTGATCCCAGAGCGCATCGGCCGGCGTACATTGCGCAAACGTCAACGTGGAACAGGCAATGGCGACGAGACTAGCCAGAGTCACTGGCACTATCCAAAGAAATATGCGCTGCCACCGCAGCTCGCTTAGCCGAATAATGGCGAGCAACAGTGCTGCGACAGAGATCTTGCCGGCCGCGACCCCGAGAATACCAAACACCTGGCTCAGCCAGTTCAGAAACAACACATGGGCGACGTTGTCGGGTCCCGTCTTGGCAACATGTTCAATATGCTTCGATCCGCCTTTTTGCGCGTATAGGGTCAGGACGATACTCCATCCCATGAAGCATAGCTAACATTCACCGCCGCACCAGAATCGTCAGCACTGGTAAAGGAAGCCACCATTTCAATGACATGGAGACGACGGCATACCATGGCAAATATCATGAAAATGTCATCCCATCCAAACATGCGGTTGCGAACTCGGACGACGATGCGGAGCGCAGCGGTGATGCCGGCCAGCGCCGTGAGCGACCAAAGTATGCGGATGAGTACGGGGCCACGATCCTCAACATCACCACCCCTTGGTTCGAAACTACCCATAACGGGCGCGGTTTCGATAAGAGGCAGCTAAAAGATTGCTTTCTGAATGGAAATACTAGTTCTACTCGCGGGTGACTCGGCAGTCATCCGAAGCCAGCGGAGACGTGGCCAGCGAAACGGAACAGGCTGGCGTCGCATGGGAAACGCCTTGTTTAATATTTCGCCGCAGAACTGGGAAAAAAAGTAAAACGGGCTTGCTCTCTAGTGCTCTACATATTGCTCGGTCAATAACCGCTGAGGTTTCTTGGAGCACTGGGGATGGAGACGGGCGTCGTTGCTTTTCCGCGCCAACCCTGGTTAGCTTCTTAAACGTGTGCTTGCGTGCCGTTCCGAGAGGGCAGCATGAGGGCCAAGGGGAACAGACCTTGGGCGGTTGAAGCACAGTTTAAAAGTATCAGTCTCTGTCTCCAGCTAGTCGAAGAGGTTCATTCAATGGGGTCAAGCTACTACTAAATTGAGAAGCCGGCCTGCAGAAATCAAAGTTGACAAGCATCCAGGCTCTTTCAGACAATTTCACGCTCACGGAATACAGTAGGGCATACTCACCAAAAGTTGCTCCTCTGGATCTACGTATAGGAACACGTTGATCCTCTCGATCTACGGACACGGAACACGCGCGCATGAGTGGCTGGTCAGTGGCTTGCAGATGTCATAGGGGCGACGACTAGGGGAAAAAAAAGAAACAACACTGAATCTTTGATCCGCATTGAAAAAAGAATATCAATTATGGCAGTTACACGTGCCGCACACCCACCACTATGTTGTGTGGCAGGTGTAGCCTCTTTTTCCTTGCTTTCTGCTTTCATGTTTTGTGAGTTTCAAGTCATGGGCTTGCTTCTGCCCAGGCGACCGAAACGTCACTCCTCTAGAACTGACATCAGAACTTGCATTTCAGGCTGTTCAGCCCACATCTAGAGATTTAAGGGGAAAGGACAACTGATAATGTAGTGTGGAATGGTGTGAGCCGTGGATAGCTACGCGAGACGATAACCAGGCTGGCCAGTACTCCGTATTACGGAGGTATCATGGGTACAGAGTATGGATCGTCCCGTCCCGTCCGACGCCACACAGCCGGCAGATGTGAGAGGAGCACCGGGCTATTTATAGAGTAGCCACTGACCAGGGAGGGCCGAATTTTGCAACGTAAGATTTAAATCTTATCATGTAGCCTATACTTAATTAGGAACACCTTAGTAAGGTCCCCATATAACTTTGCAGGGGAAGGCTGTGAGGCCTGAGAGGGACGCCTCCACGTCGGCTGACGGAGCTCTCTGGCGCCAGTGAAGCTCTCGAGGGTATCAAGCGTTATATCGAGCGTTATATCGAGCGTTTCTATTTTGTTGATGTGTTGTTATTGATAGGAGGAATAAGGGGCATATAGTGATTATCACGAAGATTTAGCTATAGTGTTGTGGTGGCTATAGGAACTCTAGCCTCTAATTAGTCAAAAAGGTTTCCCTAGCGTAACGCTAGACTATAATAGGTATAGCGCAACGTGATAAATTTAAATCTTACGTTAAAATTCAGCCCTCCAGGTCATCCTATCAAACCTATCCGGTGTTATCTCAGGGTGACTTTCGGCAAGAGGCGTCGACAGCCTGCGGGTGAAAATATACCAGCCTCTTCAAGACAGTCTTTGCTCGACTGCCCCCGATTCATTGTGTTATGCGTAGACACTTGAATGTACCACTGCTGTGAACTGTCCGCCCCAAGCAACTCAGCCCCCCTCGCCGCTGTAAATTGCCCGCAAGTACGGATAATTAGGTCATAACATGGGAAGGAGGCGCTATTTAGCTATAGTCCTACTGCATCTGTTCTGTAATAAATAGTCGCTCGAATTCGCAAGACCCAGCAAGCAAACACCAGATTCCGGCTACGCGTTTCCAGAACGCCCTCGTTCATCGCAATAGTAATACTGCCCTAGGACCCGCCTTCTTGTCTGTCACCCTATCCGTACCCAGTATCCGTATCCGTATAGAGAGCAGAATATAGTGTCCATTGTTGAGTGTCTCTCCCTTTCCTTTTGCGTCAAAAAAGAAAAGTGAGACATTGTTTCCAGGGAGGATAACTACTTGTTGAGTTTTCCGGATAACACTTAAAAAAAAAAAAATGGACGATAACAAATACTCTCAAATCACGATTCAACGCACACCCCTCACAGATTGTAGGAGGCTGAACAGGGCCCTAGTACCACCCCCCCGAGACAAGCCAGCATGGCCTCCTCGTCGTCACCGACACCCATTTGGGATATTGACGCTCTCATTGCGCAGCTCCAAGCCATCGTCGCCAACCCCCAACGCTTTGCGGCCACGGCAGCCATCGACGACACTAGGAGACAGCAGCTGAAGCAGCTGACGCGCGCAGCGTCCGTCGCTCTAGAAGAGCCCTTTGAGACGGTCCAGCGTCTTGCCTATTCTGTAAGCCCGTGCGCCCCCCCGCCCCTGTACATCGGGATGCGGCATAAAAACACAATCGCATGCCTGTCACACTGCATATGCCGTCTTTGACAGCTGAGATCTGATCCTGACCCGTCCTTCTCAGCCTCTGCCGTTGATCACGACGCGCATCGCGCAGAGACACAACATCTTTGCTACGCTCGTCGCAGGCGGCTCGCAGCAGGGCCCCGTGTCGTTTGATGCGCTCAAGGAGGCGACGGGCCTGCAACCCGCTGTGCTCGAGTCGGTTCTAGATTATCTCGGCTCGCAGGGCATGCTCAGCGAGCCGGTGCGCGGACAGTATGCGGCAATCGGGCTGACGCAGCTCATGACGGAGCCGCTGCTCCAAGACGCCATCGTTCACTTGTAGGTGCTGCGCTTGGGAGGGCTGTTGCCCTCCCTCAGAACCAAGTTGCCCCCTCCCCCCTTTTCTTTCTTTTTTTTAACACAATGTAATAACAGCCACGACAACTGCCTACCCGCATTTGCCGCGCTCAACACCGTCCTCAGCTCGCCGTCCGAAAACCTCAACGCTTTTGAAGTCGGGCAGCACTCCACCGTCGACTTTTATACATGGCTTGAGACGCACCCCACGCAGCAAGGCGCTTTCCACCGGTTTATGGAGGCCCAGTTCGCTAGCCTTCCGACATGGCTGGACGCCGTCGACTTTGCCTGCGAATTGGGCGCCAACCTCAGCTCTGCCGAACAAGTCGTTTTCGTCGACGTGGGTGGCGGCAACGGACAGCAAATTGCGGCGCTTAGACAAAGGGTTCCCGGACTAAAAGGGAGAGCAATCCTGCAGGATCGGCCAGAGGTGCTCGAAAAGGCACTCGAGGTGGACGGTATGGAAAAAATGAGTTATGATTACCTGACGGAGCAACCTGTCAAGGGTGTGTGACCTTGCTTCACTTCTCCTACCTGTCTTCTGTGAGACTCATCGACGTGTTGCAGACGCTTGCGTGTACTATTTCCGGCAAATTATGCACAATAACGACGACGCCACCTGTATCCGCATCCTGCAATCCCAGCTCCCTGCCATGGGTCCGTCTAGCGTCATCGTCATCGACGACAAGTGCCTGTCTGACGACAAGCCCCCGCAAGACGCTCCCGGCGTCGAGTACACGGCCGCGCTCAGCATTGCCATGAAGGTCATGTTCAACGCTCAGGAGCGGCGCGAGGCGCATTGGCGGGCGCTGCTGTCTCAGGTGGGCCTGGCCATCAAAGATGTTCGCAAGTTTACCAAATTTGAGGATTCCGTCATTATTGCTTTCAAGCAGTGATCCTCAACATAATGAGACCGCATGGCAGAATGGAACATGGATCTTACACTTCAAGGTAGCCTCCGAGTATATGTACAATTTGATGCATCTCCGATATGGGTTGGGTAATTACAGGCCTAGGCCGCGAGCGCCCTTTGTCCAGCGATATAGTGACAAGGCCCTACGCCGTGCCCGATGCTCCTCGAGGTTTGTAGTTCCCGCTCCACGAACCGAATACAGAGTGGAACGTACAACTCGTCGAAAGTTTTTCTATGGACCGTCAGCAGGATGAGCATTGCAACCACACGTTGAGCATTACCTGAAATTCTGTAGTGAGCGTAACGACGCAAACTTCATGCGCGCGAATTATGTTCTCACAAGCTTGTTCCACGGACTCGTTTGGCCCGAGCTGCGGCATGCGATCCGCGAAAAGCAGCAGAATAAAGCTTCCTTGTAACAAATAGATGCCGAAGAGATATGACATAAAGGTCAACTCCGGGTCAATGGTCAGGATCGTCGACACGGACTGCGAAGCGGAAATGGCGTGCGAGGCACATTCTGTAAACCGCTTAGAAGTGATCCAGTCATCGCCATCGTCCAGCATAGAAATGGCATCCCATTTGCCATGCAGCAGGACGTGCAGGACATGTAGGATATGTGTGCTGTATGCCCTAACGAGACGAACGCGAGAATGGTCACCATGTGACTGTTGTGCCGTGTCCATGGGGGGTAGCCCGCCATTCATGCTCATTATCGAGTCACTGAAGCCGCGCGTGGGCGGATCCCGGCCAAGACTATCCAGGCTCAGCTCAAAATCGGCCAGCAGTTTAGAGATGACCACGATGGAGTGTGTGTCGTCTAGACCGCCTAGGCGAGGGTGGTGTCGTCGGTGATGGAGCTCAATAATGTCGCCAAGGATGGCCATGAGCGGAAGAAAGGACTCGAAGAACCCAGTGCCTGAGGCCAGCGTCGGCGGTCCTACGTGGCGGGCGGGTATGTCATGGAAGGGTACGGAATCAAGGTTCTCCCATACATACTCGGGTAAGGGTGCTTGTATATGTTAGCATAACTGCGGAGCACGACAAGAAGCGCCGCTTACTGTAGACTTCGCAGTATGAGTCGGGAATGCTGAGGATGGTGTTAAAGGACAGAGACAGGTGTCTGTCTAGACTATACAGAAGCCAAAAGACGCGACGACGCTCTTCTCTATTCTCAATGGATTGAATAGTAAGTGGTTCCTGCTCTCGGCGACATGCGCAGAGTGGGTTGGCGCATGGAGAGAGCGGCCCAGGGCATCGCTCATCCTCTCTGTTCATCTTGAGCGAAAAGGCTAATCTTGTAGCTTTGGACCACCACTTGTGGCTATCGGATTTGAAATCGCCCCCAGAAACGGCAATGGAAAGGAGAATATACGTCAAGACATCGTCGACTACGCCTGCAGGTTCATTGGCAGCTGTCAGTCTCGGCGCTGCACTCGATGTCGCCAGGCTCGGGTGGGGAGCCTCCTGCTCCGCGCGCAGGCCGCCGTGGATGCGACGCCATCGATCTGGATCACGAGCAGATACTAATGAGGTAGCTAGCTCGTACAATTCGTTGACGATTTTTGCTCTCGTTCCGGGCACATGTAGGAGCATGACGTCTGCCGTCTGGGCGACACACCATAATATCGTAGCGAGCAGTGCCGGGGTGGTCGGCCGAGGCTGCGTCGGGTGTAGGATTGACTTTTTGCGAAATATTCGGGTGAGGATATACGGGGAGGCCCCACGGAATAGTGAGCTGCCGGGGTCGGTCAAGAAGATTTCGAGTAGGTCGCATGCGACAGAAGCTGGTATTATGTTGCGAATATATCGGAGGACAGGGTGTAAGAACTTGTAGGTGCAGTCCTCCGTAGGAGCTTTTGTACCGTAGTCGTAGCTGCTCGTCTCGGCAACACTAGCACCACCAAAAGATGCTCTATGTGGCGTATGGCTGCTCGTGGAAGGTCTCGGTGGGTATATTTGGTATCCGGCGCTATAATCGTTGTGCGATGCGCCGTTGGCGGGTGATGGGTAGCCGGCGCTCTCGTCAGACGCGAGCGCCTCGGGGTCTTGTTGGCCGTCGGCACCAAGCGCAGACCCTAGCTGAAACCGAGGCTTCTTAAAGGGAGCGTCTACCGCGCCGTGCGAGTATCGATGCGCTGGCGGTATTTGGTGCACGAGGGATGAGACGTTGAGGGCAGCGGATATGCGCTGCTGGGAGCGGGCGTCGCTGATAGGCTGGGGAAGCTCGTACGGCCGCGCGCTTGGCAGTGGTGAGGCAGTGTGCTCCGAGGCCAGTTCTGAAGTCGGTTTATACGATGGGCCTGGGTTGGCCGTGGCATGGGGTGAAGAGACAATCGAGGGCGACAATTGGCCTGGAGCTTGCGTTTCTTGGGCGCGCGGTTCGGTGTCGGTATTGGTGACGGCATTGGCATTGGCAGAAGCAGGTAGGCGGCCACGTTTCTTGACTTGTCGATTATAGAGACAGGTATATCCGTAATCTGGGGTGCGTCAGTCTCCATCTAGGTGTAATTGAATGGGCCTGGGTGATGAGAGATTTGGCGTCTTGAAACGGCGTCGTGAAACGGCGCGTGGCAGGGCTGCGGCTGCGCCATGAGTTTGTCTTACCTTGACAACGTCGACAGGGGCTGCAAGAGTGTTAGCTTGGATCGCTGCAGTGACTTACTCGCGGTCACCAGGTAGACTCACTACTCGCCATTGCAACGGGTGCGGGAGGTGCTGCACTTGTCGCAAGCTCGACGGGTGCGTTTGCGCGGGCGAGCATGCTCCTGCGGCCCAGAGGGGGAGGCATCTCTGGGCGACTGGCTATCGGCATCGAGATCAGGGCCGCTGTCATTGGCCATGTTGACGTCGGCAGCCGATATGAGGTATCACCAACGGGCGGCAACATCCACGAGCAGCTGCCCGGGAGAAAGCTAGTGAGAAATTATGCGAGGTGTGACAGTCTGACAGACAACTGCCAAGGCGGCCTGAGCGCCGCGGCGAGGCGATATGGCGGCACAATGAAAGAGGGCGAGAATGAGGATGAGGATGAGAAGAGCTTGTATGGAATAGGGAGGGAGATGATGGCCGAGGTTAGAGGGAAGAACTCGCGGCAGACGAGCTCAAAACTCAAATTCGGTCCGTGATGGCGTCGACCTACCTACCTATCACCTACGTACCAAAGGTAAATAGGGCGGGCTACGCGATTGGCAGCTGGCAGCTGGCAGTGAGACGCAAGCCACAGGCCGGTTCAGCCACTACCTAGGTAGACACTGCCGAGCGATGTGGCGCAGCTGCAACTTAGTTTGCTGTGAACTCTCTATCTGCATAACCTCGTCACTTGCTGTCTGTCTCGCCTCGGCGCAATCAAAACTCCTTCAAGATCTAACACAAGCAAGTTTTTTTCGCCTGGATGACGCAGCTGTTCACACTCCATGGCAGTCGTAAACGACATGCGCACTTATTGGCGTGCTCAACGACCCCCCTTTGTTGGAGGCTTGTGTGGCGCTCTGTCGCTCACCAGGCCACCTTTATTCAAAATCATTTGTTAATCTGAACATATTTTCTGCTGTCCCGAATTGGTGCGAAATGTATCCATGTGGTTCGATCGGCATTTGGCCTCGACTCAAGTCAGTGACTGCTAGTCTCTAGACAACGCCATCAGACGCTAGAACAAGCCAGCTGGCGGGTGCCACCAATGTTCAGCCCACCAGAGTCTGCACCGAGAGACTTGGGCTTCACAAGTATTTACTGTCGAAACCCCACGACAGAACAGTAGGTCTTATTGGCATCGCTTGTCTCTTTTCCTGTGATCTGTGATGCAAGGGTCGTCCTTTTAGACTAAAAGCCTGAAGCGAGACTTGGCATGATGGACTAGAAAAACGCTTCTATTTTCTTTCATGTACTGCCTAACGAGAAGATTATAGTAGAAAGCGACGGAAGAAAATCAGGGCGCTTCGGCGGAGGAGTCCAGCGTTATTTTCCCAAGATTTTTAAGAACATCACTAAGTCGCTGATTCTTCGGGTTTTCCGAGGCATCTATGATATTCAACGGCCAATTGGAGTGGACCTCATGGGCCAACACTGGCGTCGAAGGCACCTGAACCTGAGGGCCCGCGTACAAATACTTGTCAATCAGTGCCCGAGTCTCAGGACGCACGCTGTTCCTTGTTAGATGAAATAAGGCTTGCCCGAGGTAATGGTTTCGTCCCTGGTCACGGAACCCCTGCGCGCAGAGCACCACTGTCGACTGCACCGATTCGGTGTCGAGTACATTGCCATCACCAGTGACCGTTTGACGGATCATGGCAAGTTCGGCGAGCGGCTGGACCATGAAAGTATCCAAGCGCTCGAAGCTGTGCCGAATGTAGTACAGCCGAATCAGTGTTTCGAGTGAGGCAATCGCCTCCGACAGCAGCTGCCGTGCAGTGCTGTTCGCCGTCCACCGGTCCAGAACGGCGCAGATTGACTGCTGTTGTAATTTGTCTGCAGCGACCATGAGTCTGATGACCGAGTTGTAGTAATGCATGCTACCGCTATATGTTAGCTGGCGATTTGTTGGCGGGCGGCTAGCTCTTCTTACTGTAGCTTTAGGTGTACAGGGAAGATAATATTTCTCGGTGTCAACGGCAGCGGCAGGCCGTCGAACCAATTCTCCAGTCTTTTGTAGTAGCCCAGGATATCGCGAAGAGAAAACACCGGTTTGTGGTCTTGGCCACGGTAGTGTTCGCACGCAATATCGTTGAAGATGACGCTAAGAAGAGCATGACCTCGGAACGATGCGCCAAAGTGAGCGGGATACAACTCATCGCTCGAGGGATACTTGAGCCAGAACTCCCCAAACCAGTCCTGGTTGTCGTTTGGATCGGGCAAAGGAACTTTGGGTTTCTCATCCAAGAGTGGTCGGTCCTGGAAGTACCACTGATTATGACTGTGAGGTTGTAAGACAAAGTTGAAAGAAGGTGGAAGCCTGAAGGCTTACATCTGGGAGATGAATATAGCCCACGCGGTGAAGTCTCTAGCATCCTGGGCCTTGCCGCTCACACGATTGTTGTCGAGCTCGAAGATTGCGAGGTCCTCTGCCATGGCCACTGACTGAATGAGGTATGCTCTGCCAATCTTGTCTGATCCGCAAATTGCATGCGCGAGATAGAGAATTGGTCCGGCTTGCACAGTTGTCAATCTGACATTGCCAGCTTCCATATCCCACAGACGTTTGGCTTCAGCCATGAACAGGTATCCCAATGTACGAGGATTCCAGTACTCTGCCCGGTTTGGGTCTTGAGTGGCGCTGTGCTGCTTCAAATTAGCAAAGACCCCGTTTTCGGCACATGAAAAGCTGGCAGTTCTTACGCAGGCGTGGGCCAGAATGGAGTTGACAAGAAGAGGCGAGCAAAATTGTCGTTCCCCCGAAACCATGTCGTCCAAGAAGCAATCTTTTTGGAAGCTGGCATGCCATTGATACTCATACATGAAGAAGTGTTGCAACATTGTTCGCATGAGGTGGTCATTTTCCGACACCACAGTCCAGTCCGAGGGTCTGATGTTGCTCAGCCTCGGATCGATAACGGCAGCAGCATGGTACGGTCGAAGAAATGGGATGCTTTCTTTGAGCACCTGCCCAGGCGGCGCATTTATAGCACGCTGCTGACGGCTCTTGTCACCGAATGCGTAGTCGTAAATGGGAGACTGGAGATAACTATTGCTAGCCGCGTAAAGATATCGTGGCATGGAGGCAATGTACGGAAATTCAAACCGTAATCTCGTTTCAGGTGCCACAGCAAGATCAATCATGACGTCGGCGTTTTCGATGAGTCGAAGTATCGAGTCCGGGTCGGCACCACGCCGTATGCGGTGGAAGACGTCCAGAGCCTCATCTTCAGACCGCATCTGCAGAATTTTATAGATCTTGTCGGTCGAAGACGATGACGATTGGTCTTGTAGCTGGCTGTACTTTCTCTTCAGCGCCTGCCCCGGCGTTTCAGACGGATCCGCATCGTAATAGCAGCGCACATTCCGTTTTTGACACGCCGAGCACGCCGGACGCTGCGCATTGCACTTGGATCCCGTTGTTAGCAGCAATCGACTTATTTAGTGGTGGCTGTGGGCACCAAAGGCGAAAAGAAGTCACAATGTGTGTACCTTTATTTTACGTGTGCGGCATGACTCGCAAGCTGCAACGGCGATGCTCTTCCGCGTAACCTTTTTAATAAGAGGCCAGGCCTTGTGCGGCCCTGGTTCGGGTGTCGACGAGTCTGTGTGAGATGCCGCTGGGTACAACGTCGGCCAGGGCGGACGTGGGTTGTCTGCACTCATCCCGTGATACAATACTCGACGCAATAATTTGAGCGATGATGGCAGAAGTGTAAATGCGATAGCGTATTATGGGAATCTGTCCTGGCATTGCTTAGTTTCCGAGCCTTCAGCCGCTCGGCCACTTGTCTTCCAAACTGCCATCAAGTCACGTGGAACCGTAATAAGGATAGGGTACACAACGGTTTTGGGCATCGCTATTCATTCTGTCAATCAACTCGTTTTCCCAGTGATTGATCTGGAGTTTGCCGATCAACAGACTTCAAGTGTCCCGATAGGGTCGGCTCCACGCATACCATCTTGTAAAAAGCCAACCAGCTTCGTTCGGAACTTGCTCCGTCTTCGAATTTGCCCCATTTTTTATCATACACATGATGGCTTTTTTTTTTGTTTGATGGTTGCTAAAGTAATCTCGAGCCCCAGTATAGCCAATCTCGTCCTCGGGTGGTGTGCCCAACGCTGGGCTGTGGCTGCGGCCGTGGCTGGCAGGCGTGCCATAAAGCGATCTAGCTACGCTGGTAGCTTGGTGAGCCTCGGCGTGAATCTGTACTGCGGAGATGGGATCTTGTTAAAATCGTTGATAGATTACACAACATGGCCTGTTACCCGTTCCAGAATTTACACCGCTAGCGTCGTGTTATTAGCGGCTGTAGGGCACTAGCTATGTTTACGTTTTATAAGGAAAAAATGGTTATTTGTTTCTAGGTATAGTCATCTGCCGTCGGATAATAGCAATTAGCCTGGGCTTTATCCTCCGGGTCGGTTCTTGGAGGACCATCTGTCAGACTGTCACGCAGAGCAGTTGTTAGTCATAGAATACCAGTACCAGTACCTAGGTATTGATTGAACTGCTGGGGACCGTTGGTTGGAGACACGGTGGCTCCCTTAAAAAGGGGGGGGAAACAGGGCTAGAATTGGCGCGTCGGGTACTGTACATGTGCCCGCACCACCACTGCATGTGCCCGCACCACTTTGCAGTGGTGCGGGCACATGTACTCCCTTCTATTAACACCATCTAATAATGCGCCACTCGGGCAGGCCGGCACGTTCCCCCCTCTAGTTCGCGTCCGTTTTCATCTGAAGCGTACCTTGTCCCCTCCCCCCGCAACACTCGTTCGTCCAATTCCCGAAAGGTAACCGTGCGAAAAAATTTAGGCCACATATGTATAATGTACGTCAACGACGACGCCTATGATACTTTGTGGCAAGCGAGTGCCCATGTCCAAGCAGCCTGATAGTTATCAACATATTGATTGGTCAGCTCATCATATTGCTGACAAGTCTCGCCCGATTCATGGGTCAAAATATCCCACCTGCCCAGCATTGCGAAGAGCAGGAATTGCCCGGCGGTAAACAGACGCGGAATATAGCAAGAGCCAGGATCGCGTTCGAAAAGTGGTTTCGGCGGTCTATCGAAAACGGTTGGATCAGGCCATCCAACAGCCGCGTTTCTTATTTCCTGCTGTTTACCGAAGGAAGATTCGAAGGAACTAAGAATATACATCACAACTATATACCCCTCAACAAGACCACCAACCTCTATACGTGAACTCACCACAAGACGCTGAATTTGATCTTGTATCGGTACGAACGGCCGGATATTGTTGAGGGGCTTGCATATGATAACACACCCGCTCCGTATCGAAGAACTGGGTTAGGTGGCTCTCGGCTTTTGCGAATTTTCCTTGTCCAACAAGAAATCACCTTACGATACTACCTCGCAGTTCACCGCTGCGCGGCTAAATGAGGCATACCGAAGATGGTATTGTCCTACGGAATACCGAAGATGGAAAGGGTTTGAATTTGGGGCCTCCAGCGCGCCGACAGAAGGGGCACATATATGCATGAGACGATCTATTATCATATGCCGTGGAATTGAGTGATGGGGCCGACGTCTGTCTGCCTGATATTGGGTCATCCGGTTCAGTCCCGTGGGGAGTCATGTGTACGGCACAACAACAGCGTAGCTCTCCCTTGGGACTGAGAAAGCCGAGCGAAAGTCTCTAAATCAAATTTCACTGGCATGGCTTGAGCTTGGTGGAAGAGTGTGCCTGCTCTTATAAGAAGTGAAAATTATATAAGAATGCAGCATGTCCGTGCCTTGACAAGCCCATTCCAAGCTTCATTAACCACAATCTCACCCGCTTGACACCTCCCACTTCAAGCCTTTCGCAAACAAACACAAAGCTCGCCCCTCCGCTAATATCAAGGCAACATCTTCGTTCGCAGAGATGAAAACCATCTGGGGTGTGTCGCTTGCCACTCTAGCAGCGCGGCTCTCATCCGGGAGCCCTCTCGTCATTGACCAGGCCACATTCAAGGCCAACGGCGGCGATGTGAATGATATCAAAGACGGCCTCAAGACGCACAATGACGTCCTACGCTCCTACAGCTACAACACCCCGTGGCTCGTCGTCGGCGAGATTAATAGTTGCACCGCGACCTGGCTCGGCGACGAGGATAGCTGGACCTACGTCCTGACTGCCGCGCACTGCGTCGGGTACAAGGGCGAGGAGACGTACATCAAAAACACGTTCAGGGCATATGACGGGAGCATTATTGCCTCGGGGCATGGCATCGCGTATGTGCCGCCCGAGCGCGTCAATAAGCCCCCAGGTATGGGCGGCGCGTCGACGGACATTGCGATTCTGAAGCTCCCCACCTGGTCGCAGATTATGGGCCACTACGGTCACTCAGTGGAGCGGCCTATTCTGAATGACGCTCTGGATGAAAATGGCAGGGATGTCATCTTTGTCGGCTACGGCAGCTGGGGCGTCGGTGTAAACGGCAGCGGGGGGTACTGGCCGGCGATGGGCGCGCGACGACTGTATGGGCGCGCACGCATCCACGAAATCTTTGAGCTCGACCACGGCATGGGCGCGTTCTACAACCCGACCGGACCGTCGGCGTCGTGGGCGCGCGTGGCGCCGGGTGACAGCGGCTCGTCGTGGTGGCAGATCCGTCAAGGCCGAGCCGTCATTATCGGGACGACCAACGGCGGCTCCGAGCGCAAATCCACGGGCGCACGCGTTTCCATGTACAAGGAATGGCTCAAGAGCCGGTGCCCGATCCTGCAGTTCTCGTCCGAGGTGCCACTCATGGGCTGCATCGTAAACCAAGATACCGGCGAGAAGTTCTGCCTGCCGCCGGGACAGACGGCCGCAAAGCTGCCGGACTGGATCTACGACCAGCCAGTGTACGTCGACGCCGCGCCCGGTACAGCCGTGGAGCTGTCCGACTTTGAACACATGTCTTTCAACCGCAGCGCGGGATTCGAGGGGACTGTCGAGTATGAGCATCTCAAGGCCGTTGAGACCAACAGTGGCTTGACGCTCGACCTTTCGCACCCGCATTCCATGCGCGTGAAAAACAGCACCGTCGCCGTCGGATGCGTCACGGAGCTCACCACGTGCAACAAGTACTGCCTGCCTGCCGGCAAGGAATGCGACATTTTTCCTTATTGGTTCGACACCGTCGCCGGCGTGCAGGTGGAGGCGCTGCAGGACGCGCAGGTGACGTTGAGTGGCTATCAATACCTCCCGCGCGGTAATGTGGCGACATTCCCTGGGTTCGTGCAGAACTGGGAGCTGCATAGCGTCAAGGCCGAGAATGGAGAGGAGCTTGACTGCTCCAAGCCACAATCCATGAGGGTATCGTCATCGTGAATGGAATGGCTGCACACTGCGTGAGATCAATTGGGCAAGTTTGTCAGGGCAAGGCCTAGTCGGTCAGTAGCTGCGGATCTCGAGACCTGCTAGCCGGACCGATTCTTCTTGCTACATAGTCGGACTGCCCACGTGATGATAAAAAATAGGTCTTTAGAAGGTATATTACTTTAGATTAGAGTTTATATACAATAGAAGTACCTTTAAAATAACGCATCTTTTATTTGATTACCTACCCCGCTATGTAGTGTGTCGGTTGTATTCGGCCTTCATGGTATATGTACTACTACGGAGGCACCATGGATAAAAGGGCCCTTATACCAGTCACCACAATCCATACATGGCTGCTCAAAATCACCTGGTGGCACTGTACAATGCACAGTTCTTTTCATGAGGCGCTGTAGGTTAGGGTTGTCTTCGACTTCGACGTCGCCCAAAAGAGCAAAAAGAAAAAAAGGAACTCCGAGCTTGTATTCCTGCAGTGCTCAAAATATGCACATGTACGCCGAGGGAGATGTATACAAGTCTCATGCCAGAATAAAATGCGTTCCGTTTATTTTGTCTACCCCTCTTACATCCACGCACCGTCGACCTGGTACACGCTGCCGCTCACAAACGTGCTCTCCGGACCAAGCAGAAAGCAAATCACACTGGCCGTCTCTTCGGCTGTTCCCTGGCGCCGAAACGCCGTGGGCTCGTCAAATGGCGCGTCGGCGGGGCGGTTGTTAAAGTCCCAATTCTTCTGCATGAGTGGCGTGTAGATTGCTCCGGGCGCGACGCTGTTGACGCGGATCTCGCGGTCGCCGCTTTCCAAGGCCGCGGCCTTGGTTAGCCCCATGATGCCGTGCTTGCTCGCATCATATGCAGCGTGTCTCGCGAAACCTGACATCTCTCTCGTTAGCCACTGCACCCTTTTCCCCAGAATTTCGGCAAGATGAATACACACCCTTTAGACCGTGGATCGACGACACATTCACAATGGATCCTCCGTGCTCAACATTTCTGAGCTGAGCGCGCAGGCAGTACATGGTCCCTGTGAGGTTCACCCCAATAATGTGATCCCAGTCCTCGTCCTCTAGCTCCGCCACTGTCGCGATGCCGTGGCATTTTCCAATGACGCCTGCCACGTTGGCCGCACCGTCGAGCCGCCCATGTTTGGCCACGATGCCCGCAATCCAGGAATCAACTTGTGCACGTTTCGAAACATCCACGCGATCAACATCACACTCGGCGCCCTGGCCGGCGAAATAGTCTGCGGCCGCTTTCATGGCATCTGGATCGACGTCGGCTATACACACGGTGGCGCCGCGCTGGGCAAGCATCTTGGCCGTCGCGAAGCCGATGCCGCTGGCGCCACCAGTGATGGCAAAAACGCGACCTCGGAGGGGTTGGTAGTTCTTGATAGCCTGTTCATCGGCCGACTGCTTGTTGACCTGCGGTGACGTAGTGGAAAGTGTCTGCGGCTGGGTGGTAATGCTGGTGACGGGTGATGGTTCCGTGGCTGCAGAATCTGATGAATCGCGCGCGTTTTTTGTATTTGTGGGCTCTGGCATTCTTTTTCGGGACCAAGAATGTCGAATTTTGGTCAGTGTGGCGGACATGATGGACAAGGTGCAGAAAAGAAAGCTCTGCGCTGGTAGTGGTGGTGGGAGAGGAGAAGGGGATGGGGTACGGGCCTATTAATGGATATATCTTGTTGACGAGCCAAGATGGAATGTAAGCTGGTATGTAGTAGGGACGCACTTGAGATGAACAACACTTATGCCAAACATCAAGTGATTAGAGAGGGGCAAGTTAAGTAGTGTTTGTTTATTCGGAGAAATGGCCGAGAGGGACCCTGGAATTTGAAATTCACCGTCGCGTCGGTTTTACATCCGATGGCAGCAGCCAGAGCATGGGTAGCTTTTTTCGACAATTTCTATTTACAGCGCAGAGGGCCAGCTTCTACGGAGTAGTGCCACGGGATTATTCCCGTTGAAGAATAGACCGACAACTACCTCTCACATTGTTCCATCTTTTTACTTTGCTCGCTATTTGCACATTCAATCCCCGGTCGCGGTTGGCGGGTGGCGGGGAGCTTTGGTGGGATGGACATCAAGTTGCCCCACCACGACGCTCATCACGCCATTTTAACCGACGGGACAATTTCCAGGCCTTCTCCGCAGTTTGGCCAAGGGAAGTCGGTTGTCAGTTTTCTCCTCTCTCCGTACTGTTCCGAGATTAGATTTCCGATACCATCCCGCAACGCTAATTCGCCGTAAATTTCGTCATATTCCAAAGTTTGACGTCGACTCTCTATCCATGGCGGAGCGACTCGCCACTGCCGACTGCGTTGCTGCCCGTCATGCCCGCCAAAGTGCCGTCTTCGGTTCCAAACGCACGCATACTGTGTTTTGTACCGAAGGGACGTGCACGAAGGTCATTTTCACGACGGTTGTTTGTTCTCTTATTCAGCAATTAGCCACGCCGTCACCAACGAATGACTCGTCGGGAGAGGCCTTTGGGACATGATTGCTGCCGAAAAAAATCCGAGCCACCTTCCTGCTCTCCATGTTCTCTTAGCGACACGACTCAAGCTTTGCTGCTGCGATAGCGGTCCTAAGAAACAGACTGTATTCTCGAAATATCGACAACGTAAACTTTCACCCATTCTACCGTGGAAGACTAGATTTATAATCACGGACGGTGTATCCACCCAGTATTGTTCTTCCCCAGAATGTTACTACAGTACAACATTAAATCCACCCTTCTGTTTGTCCAGGAGCCAAATACGCTGTAAACGCAGGCGCCCGAGCCACAAACACCGTCATCAGTCTCAACACCGCCCGAGACAAGTCAGAGACTGCCCCTTACCACCTTCAAATACAACTAGAAACCAAAGTATTTAGTTTCCTTGCAGAGATAAATTTGAATGCGCAATATAGCATCTGGCCATCATCGCCTTTAATACGGCAGCTTTAGCGCGACATTCATCTAGCCCTACGCAGTACTATAGGCAGGGGTACTAGCGGACATACAGTGATGGCTAACTTTATAACCAGATGTCGGGTTTTATGACGGCTCATAACAACGGCACGATTGAGATTTGTCACATTTGATTTTCCCTCATTCTTGAACCAAGAAAATTTCACAGAGTTGGTGGAACTGCCAAGAACTTGTGTGGAATTCACGTGGAGACTCGCTGGGGCTTAAGACATCGCCGATATTATTTACAGGCCTAATTATAGCGATTGACTCAGCAAGACGAAGTCCAATTATATGCAACTACACGCAGGATGAGAGACAACCATAAACCGATGCGTCATGACTATGCTGGTGTCAATGGGCCTAGTACTGTTTGTGTCGATATCATGAGACGGTCTGGTACCGCCCAAAACACCTTTCTCTGGCTTGTGCCGTCTCACACATAACGGGGGGTCTTCTTCGCTCGAACAGCCAATGTAATCTCAAAAGCCTATATACTTACCCCATGTTGCTAGGTCAGAGACTCGGACATAAAGATCTAGCTAATAGGGAAAGGGCGTAGTGTAGATTGCGCTCATCAAGTCGCCGGCCAGTTTGGGGAGGACAGTGATTTCAGATATTCAAACTTGTAACATTAACGAGTAGAAATTACGATACTCGATGTATCAGTGTCGTCGTCAGTTATTGACCTTGAATCTGTCAAAACTAGGGAAAACATCCTCGCCTCATATGAGACTACCATTCGTGATGCTGTTTAACAATCTTCCGGCATAGAATTTGGTCTATTACCTGTTCTAGGCCCAGTTCTTCGATCAGTGGCCTGTCGGATGAAACTGTCCCGAATAGGCAAATGGGCATCATATGATTGACTGGTCCTCTTTCTGTCACCAACCGCCACAAACAATGTCTATATTACCTTTTAGGGTCGAGTTTACGCGTGGTAAAACGTCCATTCGACCAATTGAAAGCCACAGTGGAGCAAATGTAACTGAAGCATTACAACGTCTGGGGAGGAGGACCAGAGGCCGCATAATGTGTTTCCTTTTCTTAAACATATGAGAAACTCAAGCACGGTGCAATAATTTGTTTTTTCTGTGGCCACTGCGACGATGCTTGTCTCTACATGCAAGTGGCTAGTCTTTACTCGCCGGCAGCACCAGCGACCCAAATAACTCTCATGCACGTTTCGTTTGTTGACTGAGTCTCTCCATCATGCCTCGTGGTCTCTGGAAAACCATCCAAATTTCGTAGTAGGGCCCATCAATAAAAATATCTGTGCCTGCGGAAATTCCGCCATCATCCCGAGGTACTTGAAACCAGCACCACGCTGGAGTGACGGGGAAGAATACGTCACCATCGGCCACCGAAACAGACGCAAAGACTGCAAACCAATAACAAATAACTGTCATGAGCTTCTTCTCGTATCTTACAAGTGTGCTTTACTATAAGCAAGTAAGCAAGAGAAGTACTTCTTTTTTTTTCCCTCGCAAATGGAACTTGGCATCGGCCCTACGACCTCGGCACTGAATCACTCCACATGGCACGGGCAAGTGAGATTGAGTTTAATAAGGGGTGAGGATAGCATTAGTCAATTTCGTTTCGAACGTCATACTTGAATTCCATTTTACCCCGTTTTACAACGTCAGTAGACTCAGTACTGACGCAGGCCTCCCGCAGGTGACGAAACGAAGCCTCTGGGCGAGTTTCGGAGACGTTGCGATCCGAGTCGTTTGTGGCTAGTTGAACGCCATGACATCGCGCATCAGGAGTTAACCCCTCACTGCAGTTAATGTTCAAGATTCTTGGGGGGGGGGGGGTTGCTGACACACCTTCTTCGACATACTAAGTCAGATGAGCCTATGACATGTCGATTAGTGCATGAATCTGTTCCCTTCCTAGTAAACCATGGGAAAAGGTTCATCACTTTTATCTGTGTTTTAGGGCAATCACCAAGTTTACTTTTGTCTCTTAACCATAGTCTACTATATTTTCCTTCAAGACTCCAAGGACTTTCTTCTTTAGCCGGCTCAAGATCAGGGTAGCTTGCAGCCCATTAGTGTAGACTGGACTGAACTTTCAAGTTCAAAACGTGCAAGCCGTCATAGGCTCGCTAGACTATAAGCACTCGGTTGGAGGTGTTTGCAGTGGGCAAGTGACAAATCTAGGGGTGGTTACCTATTTACTTGGTAGGCGGTGTCGTGATGTAGGAGCGGCGCCAGCGCCGCCACAATCGGCGCGGCTTGCAGAAGCCCTCTTCTTCGATCGCCGCGTGCCAAGGCAAAGAGGGCTGTCTTACGGATCACGTCTACCAGTATCGAGGTCGTTCCTCCCGCGTCGCAAGCAGTCGCGAATTGTCTCAGTGCGCAACAATGGCACAGCCAGCTCAGGTGCCAACGCTAAATAGCACATCATTGCCAATCCAGACCTGGATCTGCGTTGCGCGATAACGTCATGTTTCATGCTTAAATTTTCAAAGCATTTGAAGTAACCCACGATCAGCCCTGCACATGTTGTCGGCGCGCTTTCTGCTTTGCTTCTTATTTATAGTTTCTTGCCCCCAACGTTTCAACGGGTTTCGTCACCTTGATCGCCTTTGTTATCTCGACTCTCGAGTAATTCAAACGGCTCTTTGCGGTAGGGGCGGGCATGTGCATGGATAAGCCGGCGACGGGCGGCCCTTTGCGCCTGAGATGGTGGTCAAGGCGGGTCACCAACACCGGTCGCGCTCTTGGCAACAAGGCGCAGCAGCATCTCGTCCTAGTTAGTCGCTTCCCAGAGTAGTACTGTACCCTGCTGTCCTCAACCCATTGTCGAATTGTCTTCTGTCGCCCCGTGATTCGCCAAGGGCGGCTGCACGCCACCCCGTGCACTAACTTTACTGGATTGGATCTGCGCATCGCTGCCGGAGGCTGAGATTTGACTCCTTCCGGCTCCATCCCGCCAAGACGGGTTCTGAGATGGGCTGCTGATGCCAACACTCTCGGCAATTGCCCGTGTCTTTGCCTTTTTGAGGTCGTTTTCTGTCCAACCACGCAGATCCTTGACCGGTTTGTGCCGATAGCAAACTATCCCCTGCAAGCTGATCGTTGCTCACGGGAGGACAAGGAGTTGAATGTCAAACCTCGCCCGTATGCATGCAGAATAAGCTTAATCTTTTGGTGGGGGCCACCAGGTGTACGCGCAACACCCAAGTTTGCACCAACACAATGTCTCAGCACAGATGCGAGAGTGGAATCTCAATATCATGCGCCGTTCTTGGCATTAGGCACATAGGCCCTTTGTGACCCCGGCTTAGGCGTCCCAGGATTGCCCAGCTGTTTGATAACAAACTGTACCCTCAAATTCCGGGGTGTATAATAGGGGCACGATCTGTCGTCCAATCTGGGCCGTCATTTCCGTAGGCTGACTTTTTTGTATCTAGCACTCTTTGATACCTTCACTTTACACAGGCCAAAGCGTCTCTGTCAGGCTATTTAATAAAGACACATCATGGACACCGTTGGGCCTGGTTCACCCAAGTGTCTCAAATATGCACAGTTTACATCGCATCTCGGACGGTGGCAGTTCAAGGTGATATACTGGACATTGTTCATCACAAATTTGCTACTTTTATTCTTCGGGTCATATATCTATATCAAGTGAGGAACCTTCCATCTTGCACTCAGCCGTTGTTAACCAGCTTCAGAGCCCAGGATGCCCTGTCAAAATATACCGAATACCCCGGCAAGCTGCAAAAGCGGCTTCGAATATGCATCGGAATATGCACAGGCTGCGTTGTCTCCTCGACAATTATTGTCGTCATGGAAGCCTATGCATTGTTGGCTCTACAATTCTGCGACGGCGAGGACCTCATGTCCTTGTACTGGTCGACATGGACCATGATCCAGGTTGGGTCGCTCATTGCCATGGTCGGCGTCATCCTCGCCATGGTACATACGCTAAGAGATAAACGACACCCGTGAGTACTCTCTCGTCAATACTGCGACGAATGGCGCGGCATCGCTGACAGATGACAGGCCTTGGGCGCTGGCGCTGGGTACACCAGTCCTGGTCATTGCAGGGCTGCTGCACATGTGCTATCTGTGCACAAGGGCGCGGTTCCAGAGTTTGCGCAGAAAGCCTTCGGCTGATACAGAAACAGAGCCACCATTCAGTAGAGTGTACGTAAACAATGAATCGTCGGTGAACCAAGAGCTAACACAGACAGCAACACTATTGGCCCCAGCTCCAGTGATTCAATAGACGAAACCATAAGAGGAGAGTTTATTGGTTTCACGGTAGAAGGAGGTCCAATAGTGCGATTCACAAATACCGACGGCGTCGATGTTCCACAAGGCGGTGAGATATTAGGTCGTTGTGGTACAAACAGCGTACTAGTTTCTTATCGCAGAGATTCCGTTCGCTTCTCGACCGACGACCAGGAGAGCAACCGAGATAGACAAGAAAAAGCATAGATAGGACCTAGCCTGAAATTTTAGCAGCGAATCATGACCAGCAATGAAGACGATTGACATTTATGCTTCATTGAATCGTCCGATGACAGGGCGGATAGCAGCCCTATTTCCTATACACACGATAGTAGAGGCAACACTAGCGGCAGAGGCAGTAAGTAGCGCCAGTAGATGTAGTAGCACAGCTATGCTTACCTACCTACGATAGGAATTCTACTGTGGGTGGTACTAATCCGGTATAGGCTCCCAAGCTCTTTACGTATTGTTTTTGACTCACTACGTATATCGGAAATACTTGCCTTTTGGTCATGATTAGAAATGCATGTGTGAGTTGGTGGCGGGGTCGTTTGGTTTGGTGGGCTTGCTTGGCGGGGCAAACGTCTCTTATGTCTACTTTTATGAACGTACATAAGGCCTAATTTACATTAATGAAGTTGTGGATCCGCATTTTTACTGCGACAACTACTTGTAGGTAGAGTCCGTTGTCGGGCTGCTTGCTAACTAATCAAGCTACAACATCTTGTCCTTGCGCCGCGATCTCTGCACCCTCGACGACACGTACCAGGCGGCTATCAGACCTCACTTTTGAGTTCCTTTTTTTTTCTTGGCCAATCCAAAACCCAAGTCGCCGCAACACTCGTCGCAGCGCGCCATCATGGGCTTGGACAATGTCAAGCACGTTGTGCTGGTAAGTCGCCTCATCCGGCTTCATTGTGCGCCACTGACAACCGCAGGTCCTCTCCGGCAAAGGCGGCGTCGGCAAGTCCTCCGTCACCACACAGCTCGCCCTATCGCTCGCGCTCGCCGGGCACTCGGTCGGGATCCTCGACATTGATCTGACCGGGCCCTCGATCCCGCGGATGCTCTCGATCGAATCGTCAAAAGTCACACAAGTGCCCGGGGGGTGGGCGCC
The DNA here is from genome assembly GCA_037289395.1 of Beauveria scarabaeidicola. NCBI lineage: Eukaryota > Fungi > Ascomycota > Sordariomycetes > Hypocreales > Cordycipitaceae > Beauveria > Beauveria scarabaeidicola. The sequence goes on along the minus strand of JAEIJG010000184.1, from coordinate 17,890 downwards.
CGTGCTCGTGCAGGCCGCCGACGCAGCGACCGGATCCGGCAGCCTGTACGCCATGAGTCTCGGGTTCCTGCTTCCGCAGCGCGGCGACGCGGTCGTGTGGCGCGGGCCGAAGAAGACGGCCATGATCCGGCAGTTCTTCAAGGACGTGCTGTGGCCCGAGGTCGACTACCTGCTCGTCGACACGCCGCCGGGGACGTCGGACGAGCACATTTCGCTCGCGGAGACGCTGCAGCGAGACGCGCGCCCGGGGCAGGTGTCGGGGGCGGTGGTGGTGACGACGCCGCAGGCCGTGTCGACAGCCGACGTGCGCAAGGAGCTCAACTTTTGCTCCAAGACTAATATACCTGTGCTCGGCGTTGTGGAGAATATGAGCGGCTTCGTGTGTCCGCATTGCTCGGAGTGTACCGATATATTCGGTTCTGGGGGCGGCAAGGCCATGGCAGAGGAGTTTAACGTCAAGTTCCTCGGGGCGGTGCCGATGGATGCGCAGTTTATCACATTGGTGGAAGAGGGGAGGCGGCCGCAATATCCGGTGGGCACTCAGGTGAATGGGAAGGATATCTCGACAGAGCAGGGCAACGTCGATGATGCGGGTTCGTTGATGGAAAAGTACAAGGACTGCTCGCTGTATCATGTGTTCAAAGACATAGCGCACGGGTTGGTCGAGGGGTGAACGAGCGGATGAACAAATACGGATTTAATATACCATTACACATAGATGGCTGGAGTTTGGCAATAGCGTTACGAACGAGAAATGACACTTGATGTATGGCTGTGTATTTTTAATTGGCGAGAATTGCCTGAGCGACGATCCGGGCTCTAGCGGAAGCAGTCTATGCACAAACCAGACTAGATTGCGGATGTTGCCTTGTTTCGCACAGACACGAGTTTGGCTAGAACAACAGTAACCCAAGGGAAACCCTAGCATTAGCTTGCGCGCGGCACACATATGCGGCGAGTTAACACAGACAAGGGGGACTGGGTGACGTGGTATCCGACCAGAAAGAGATATCAGTACATGCCGCCAGGCTCGTATTTGAGTTGATGGCACTTCACGCATGCTACTTCCCGATGCTAATCACTGATGCCTATGCACGCAAATGCACTCGCCTCGGAACGGGCTGGCCGCTGCGAGGCACATCAGCCCAACATGGCCATCACTGTCCAGGCAAAATGTACATCCGTTACCACAATGCATATATAATGTCTAGAATACAGCTCAGACAGCGCTTCTGATGGGATGAAAGTCTGCGGCGAGTGATGAGAATAGCCCTTTTTTTCGCTGGGGCTGAGAGGCGGCCGCCACTAGAATCGATGAATTTCTAAAACATGAACCCACACCACCAGATGCAATAGAAAAGAAGAGAGGAAAAATCAACTTGGTCTTCTTAGCTGGTGGCTGGCTGGATGGTGGGTTGCATGTACCTCGTCGTGCTTGTTGATACATATCTTGGCTTGGGCATCAGCAATTTACAGTGGGTGTTCCTCTATAAATTGAGTCACCGCCGATAAATCTTGCAGTCCAAATCCGTTTCTGGCGTGGAACCTGCGCTGCTTTAGCCTGAGCAGAACGTGATCTGGGGGTCAACAAATTTCGACCATGACACCCCTTATCCTTTTTTAATTCCTCGCCATCATCAGCGTTCATCTGGAACGCCCTTGATCACGCAACGATCGCCACTCACGAATATTCCCAACATGGCCGAGAAAAAGGCCGACCCCCCCGGCAGCTGGCATGCTCTGGGGTGATAGATTTACAGGCTCGAATGTCTCGGGAAGCAAGCTTCGGATGTAGTACACTGACTTTACGGTGCGCAGGCGCGATTACTCCTCTCATGCACACGTACAATGCCTCCATCTAGTACGACAAGGCTCTTTATAAAGAAGATATCCTTAAATCGATTGCTTTTGCTAGAGCTAACTTAAAAACTAGTATCATTAGCGATAATGAATTTCAGGCGATCGAGGGTGGTTTACTTTAAGTAATAGAAGAATAGAAGTAGGGAACTTTTATTATTAGGCCTAACGATAAAGATATAAGACCCCGCTTAGTATAACTTAATTTATTTGCTAAGGCTAATAAAATTAATTAGATTTACACAGCAAATGAACGTCGCTTAGGAGAGATCATCGGCAAGGACACCGCGGGCAAGCTACACACAGGTCGCAGCCGCAACGAGCAAGTTGTCTGTGATATGCGAATGTAGTTGCGCGATCGGATTAAGGAGATCGACTGCCAGCTCGTTGCATTCCTCAAGGTCATTATCGCACGTGCTGAGTCCAAAATGTAAGCCAAGCCTTATCTCTGGCTATAGGCAGCTCCCTCCTGACAAACAACCTCAGCGACTACCTTATGCCTGGATATACTCACATCCAGCGTGCTCAGCCAGTCAGATGGGGGCATTGGCTAATGGCACACGCTGCTGCGTTTAAGCAGGATCTTGAGCGGCTGCGGCAGGTTTTCGAAAGGGTCAATCTTAGTCCACTTGGTTGTGGTGTTTTGGCTGGCAATCCATTCCGAATCGATCGAAATGCTATGGCTGAGGAGCTTGGCTTCAGCGGGATAACTTTAAACTCGATGAACAGTTCGGCTGACCGCGATTTCGTCATTGAGTTCTTAAAGGTCTGATGGCCCGGTGCAGGATGCGGACGGAGCAAGGGAATTTGGGACGGACGGCACGAATTACGCTTCATTGTGTGGAAAGAGATCTGCTTGAATAAGCCTATAAAAATAAAAATAAAATGACAAGATAGCATATAAGAAACTCGAACAGGACATTCGCAGACGAGCCGGACATGAGAGGAGGGGTCGTTAGAGAGATGAGAGGTCCAAGTGATCACTAAGCTAGGGCGATTAAAGCCTGAGCAAGAGCGGCGTTGTCGACTAGCCCAACCCGGCCGCTGGCCTTATTACGGGTTTCCTGGTAGACTTCCCGCGGGAGGGGGGTGTTTTCTGACATGGGCTCTGACATATTTTTCCGTTTAATATGCTTTCAACGCTAGTTACAAGGCATTTCTCGACATGTTTTTAATACTTCTAACATAATATCCGATAATCCCAGATTCATTATAACTAAAGACATTTTATTTATGAAACTCTACCGTGAGCTATGTTAAAAAACACCCCCCTCCCGCGTAGGTACCCAAGTTGCCAAGTAGGTAGGTACCTATTTACCTGGTAGGGGTTCAGAAATTTTTCCCGCCAGTGGGGAACGTCACCACTTCGCCCAACGCCCAAATATTGGACACACAGAAATCTCATCCAGCTCTCGTGCCAGCTTTCCTGTTTCTTGCATTGGACAGACATTGCCTCCCGAAAACAAGACACCAATCAGTCACACATACGCGCCCTGTACCCTGCGGCTGCGAGTTTCAGCCTTCCTCTGCCTCTTTGTTCCACTCGCCTTCTGCAGTGCTCTACACTCTGCATACAAATTTTCACCAGTTTGCGCCTTTTGTGGCCCGCCACGCGAAAAGATAAAAGTCGTCGTCTTCCCCTCATCTTTACCTTTGACGACAGCTAGTCCTGCTCGCTAGATTTCCTAGCCCATCGGCACGCCATACGCTTCGCTTTGCTTCGCTCTGCTTCGCGTTTTGCAATCCAATGTTGCAAGCCGTCTGCTAAACTCCCCGAGCTTGCTCATCTACACGACGACGGCCGTGACCGCCTCGACTGTCGCCCCGTCCACGAATCTTCCAGTATCTCCATCTGCTCTTCTATGCGTCCAGCGGACCCTCTTCGCTTCCTATTCAACAGACCGTCAAAGTATGCCAATCGCAAACTCACCACGCCGCATCCACATCACCCCCCGCTAACATATTTGTCTTCTGTAGGCCCCGATAGCACGCCTCTTGCTACATACTCCGCACACCGTCCGCATCACCACCGTGTTATCCCTTCAAAAAGCAGATCCCAAAGTCTGCTAGCTCCGATACTCCCCCATAGGTATCGGACTGCAGCCTAATTGCCACAATTTCTCCCGAGAAGAGGTTCCAGCACTCCATCTTCCGACCTCCCTAACGTCCCTCCGTGACGTTGTCAACACCCCTTCCCACCAACGCATTGCTGCTGGCTCCGCCAGCGCCCGAGATTCACCACTTTCCTGTGGGCCTACTCTCTCAAGCAGACACCGCAAAGTCTGTTTGAGCGGCAGCTAGTGCTCCGCGGACTCTGCCACACGGGCAAAGAACCTGTCAACGAACGTATCCTCAAACAGTCACCGACCGGCTGACACCTCTCGCCGCCATCATGGTCCAGTACTCGGTCCCGAGCAACTATACCTTTTCTCCATCCTCTGCCACTCCTCACCTGACCATCAACCACGATGTTGTTGCCGATCTAGACTCAAGCAACGCCTTTGAGGGCCCAGAGAAGCTCCTAGAGGTTTGGTTTGCACCCAGCGCCGATGCTCTACCTGTCAATGCCTCCCCTCTCGGTCTCAAGGCTGTCGACAAGGAGACCTGGGAGTCCATGCTTGACATGGTGCACTGCAAAGTTCTCTCCGTTCTCGAGTCCGACACTGTCGACGCCTACCTCTTGTCCGAGTCGAGCATGTTTGTGTTCCCCCACAAGCTGATTCTCAAGACTTGCGGTACCACTACACTTCTGCTCGGTCTCCAGCGCCTTCTCCATATTGCTGCTGCCAATGCCGGCTTCCCGTTTAGCAACGCCAGCTCCGTCGACAACATTCGCGCTGCCGCTACCCCGTACCGCGTCTTTTATAGTCGCAAGAACTTTCTCTTCCCCGATAAGCAGCACGGCCCTCACCGTAGCTGGAAGCAGGAAGTCAAGTACCTCGACGATATGCTCAGCCACGGAAGCGCTTACATGGTCGGCAAAATGAACGGTGACCATTGGTACCTCTACCTAACCCCTCCCAACCAGGAGCTCACTCCCCCCATCACGCCTCAGTCTGAGACGAATGAGAAAATCATCGAAACCGGCGGCAGCCCGGATTTTGGTCTCGTTGAGTCGAGGGGCGATGAGCATGTTGACGAGACCTTGGAGATTCTCATGACTGATCTTGATCCTGAGAATGCAAAGCAGTTCTTCCTCGCGCACGCGAGTGCGGTCGCTTGCGATAGGATGGCTGCTGAGAACAAGGCTCGCTGCTCCGCAACCCATGAAGATGCTTCCGAGCCGCTGGACGAAGTAGACGTCTTTAGCAACGGAAGCGACTCTGACTTGCACGATGAAGTCAACATGCATGTGGTTGACGAGTCTCTCACCACCGAAGGCCACGCTCTTGGCACCGTCATCTCTGACAACTGTGGATTGGCCAATGTCTACCCTACATCGGTTTATCCCGATGCCCGTATCGACGCTTACCTTTTCAGTCCCTGCGGGTTCTCTGCCAATGGTGTCGTACCGGCCCCGCCCAATGCGGACGGCGAGAGCAAGGCTAGCCACTACTTTACTGTGCACGTCACCCCCGAGGACGGTTTTTCTTTTGCTTCGTTTGAAACCAATGTGCCCGGCGGACAGAATGGTCGTGACACTGCTGAGATTATTGAGCATGTGGTTGACATTTTCAAGCCGGGCCGCTTTAGCGTCACGCTCTTTGAAGCCAAGGGCCGCCGGGCCAACCCTTACGGCGCCGGTGCTGACCGAATCCGTGGCCTGGCCAGCAAGCGTCTCGCTGACCCTGTCCCTGGCTACAAGCGCGTTGACCGAATTGTGCACGACTTTGACGACTATAACCTCGTCTTCCGTTTCTTTGAGAAGGATGGGTTCACTGGTCCAAAGGGTGCTCGTGTTGGCGAGGAGTAAATTGGCCTTGCGGTCGGAAAGATTACGCCAAATCCACTTGGTCTTGTTTTGAGGCAACGACCAAAGGTGATCTGGCATCTGATTGCCCATCTGAGTGGCAGAATTATCTTTTTCTTTTATAAGGGTGATGAACTACTCTTCACGTTTACTTTCTAGTCTCTCACTTTCATCACGACTTGAGCTCTCTCAGTTAGCCGCTCGTAGAACTCCCTTGTGCCTCGCAATGGCTACTGCAGCGTACCTATAAGTTCTGTTTTCTACGACTGCATATTTCTATTGCGCATTGCAACATATACTGCAGCGTGCCTATGAGTTCTGTTTTGATTTACGACTGCATATTAGCAATATTATCATCATTTTTCTCTCACATAATTATACCTGTAGTTTGACGTATTGTGAATTAAAACTAGCATCAACCCTTACATCCCTTACATGATTGCAAGTCTGGTGCGCTATCGATAAGCAACAGACCCACTTCATTTTCCCTGTCGGCCGAAATTTCTGCCACCCAAATTTTTTTGAACTCGAAATTTGAGAGACAAACAAGCCCAAGTTCAACAATCTTGAACATTTATTTTTGCACGCAAGACGTCGCAAGATTACCCAATCGAAAAAAAAAAGACTCTACTCATCCGCTCCAACTACCGAAAAATCCACGGCACTATCACCACCACAGCCCCAAACCCGCCGCCATGCATCTCATGTACACCGTCGACGACAAGGGCAACCGCCTGTACACGCTCAAAAAGGTGGCCCACGGGCAAGTCACCAAGAGCGCTCACCCGGCACGCTTCTCGCCCGACGACAAGTGGTCGCGCCAGCGCGTCACCCTGAAGCGTCGCTTCAACCTTCTCCTGACCCAGCAGAGTGCGGCCTCCTCCCCTCCCCCCCCCCCAAACCCTTTACCCGGTCGTTGTACCGTCCCCTTGGAAAACCGGGACAAAAAAACAAGCTGACTGTTTGATTGTAGAGGACGAGGAGGAGTAAGCTGGCCTATGCGTGGCGGCTTTTTTTTTTTCGAAATTATCGACATTACATACATACACACACACACACGAGATGAAGGAAGGGGAGGGGGGGGGGGATTTCAAAGCGTAATGCGTAAAATCTAGCTCTCGTGGATGGCGTTTTGGGAAATTTTCTTTTTACATGTCCTGTTGAGGCGTCTGGGTATTGACTACCTACCCTGATACATTTCTTTCTTGGCGTCTACGGAACGTTTTCGCAAAAATAAAAACACTTCAAAATTCATCACTACTGCCGGCATTCAATGTGGTTTTTGTAGAAGTGTCTATTCCCTATCATGATGGTATTGCTTGCAGAATGCTCTATAAACTACTTACCCAAGCCGTTGCCCATCCACCCATGTATAACTTTTGACATTCGATTCATAATGCATTGCTTTCTTTTTCCCTTCTTTGCCTTTTGTTCCATCATTTAATTTGATTCATCAACTACCTTCATCTTCGACGGCGAGAATTGATTGCTCTGCCCGCCCCAACCCGAATCTTCCCACCCCCCGAGCGATCCCCCGTCAAGATGCCCGGCAAGAACTCATCATCCATCAAATCCTTCTTCTTCTGCTTGCGCTGCGCCTCCGCGGCCTTGACGTACTCCTTCTGGTCCTCGGCGAGCAGCAAGCCCGCGCCCCAATTGTTCTGCCCGCCGGCGTGCTTGGCGAGACGCCCGTGGGGCGAGCCGTGCACCGGCCGGGGCACGCTGTATACGTTGCCGCGGTTGTTCCACTGGAAGCCCTTTTTCATGTGCAGCCGGAAGTTGCCCTGCTCGTCGGTGGAGCAGCTGGTACGGATGAGCGTCGGCTGGCCGCAGCTCGGGCAAAACTGCCGCTCCATGTCCTTGGTCACCTTGAAGCAGCCATGGCAGCGCAGCACCCACGTCTTAAGCTGCGTGATGCGGGAAAAGGTTGGCGTGACGAGGTTGAGGTTCATCCGGAGCGCAACATTTTGCATGGCAAAGTCAGAGGTGAGCACGGCGGCCTGCAGGGTGCGCTGCGGGCTCTTGGATGGGGTCGAGCCGTGGCCTTGGCCTTTGTGCTTCTTGACATTGGCTGGTGTGATCCAGCCGCCATCGTCGTCGGACGCCTCCCCGTCGTCCTCATCCTCGTCTTCCTCTATCACGACGTTTTCAGCGGCAATTCCATCTTCAGCGGGCGTGGTCTCTTCGGCTTGATCCTGAGAATCAGCCTTGGGGGTATCGTCCGTGTTTGCAGCATCTTCAGTCTCTGCGACATGGGCAACATTGAGCTTCTCCAAGGCTTCCACTGGAGCCTCCGTGGCCGATTCAACCGCGCCCTCTGTCTTCTCTACAGCATCACTCACTGCTGAAGTCTCAGCAGCCTCGAGCGTCCTCTGGGGAGGCTTTCCATTGACCTGCTTCTGGTCTGGCGAGCTTCGCAACCGCCAGTCGCCGCCATTGCGCTCGCACTCCAACTCGTAACCGAGTGCCAGGACCTCGATATCCGGCTTACTCAGGACTCCGAGGTCACCTGTCTTGCGCGCAAACTCTCGGATGATGCCCAAGCTCCTAGGATGCGGCGCCCGCACCGTCACAAATGGTAGCAGCTGTGTCTCCACGCGGGTCCGTGTTGCGGCGTCGCGGATCTCGGGTACCACGGACGGCAGGATGTATAGCTGTTCGGCCTGCGCTAGCAGCGCGCTCACAGTCGGGTCGTTCTTGATCAGGGGACCTGTGTCGAGCACCAGGCTGTGGATGGGCTTGCTGGTCGTCGTCTTCGTTGTCGTCGTCGTCGTGGGCACGGCGGGGGCCTCGCTTGGAGGGGCCTGTGGCGGGGTGGCCATGGTGTTGTTGGTGCTACGGCGGCGGTCAATCAGGGGATGTGGCGTGCAAAGGTGTATGGATAGATAGTTTGAGTCGAGAAGAGATATACAAGAAGTAACAAAAGTTGTATAGCAAGCGGTTGCGTATTCAAATCTGCAGTCTCTTCAACCTTGATGCCGCACAATGTCGATTTCGTGATAAAATTCTAGTGGGGCAAAAAAAGATGATGGATAAGGCTTATCGGTCGGAGTCTTGACACGTGACGCATGCCAGTTGTAGAAGTAGAAGGCGAGAGAATGGACGCAAAGTCGCTACATTTCAATTAAAATTAAAAATGAAAATGAAAAGAAGAAAGTAATTCAGATTTGCTGTCCTGACGAATCTATAGCTATACGATGACGTGGAATGTCCCTGCTGGTGGGCGCAGCTGCAGCTCGATATTGGATATTGCCCAAACTAAAGGTCCAGTCACGCCGTTATATGTAGATACAAGGGCGCATCTACATCAAGATCCTACAGGCGCTTTAGATCGATCGATACGAAGCGAAGACGCAGGACACGTACCATCTTGTTCCCGCAAACAACCCCGAACCGGGTAATCTCGCCTGCCAGTATACAGAATTGCGTGAGCTGCTCATTCACAGCGTGGTGCTGCCAACCGAAAAGCCAGAGAGCACATAGACTTGGCTGGCCAACTTGTCTTTTTGTCGGCCCTGACGGACAGAGCGGTGGCGGCTCCCGTCAGCACCCCATGGCAAGCCTACTGATAGGTATTTACGGCCGAAGCTTTTGTCAGCGCGACGACTCTTATTGCTAGCAGCAACTGACAGATACTAGCCCATGGACATTGTTCTCCCACTTTTCGTGGAGCGGGCACAGGTTGGCAGGCAAATGCGTTTTCTCAACAGCAGCCGACATTTCCGGCCATGCCCACAACTCGTAAGCCACACTCATCGGATGAGTATCAACCGCTGTAAAAATCACGTCAGCCGGAAGAGCCGCCGGGCAGAAAGATAATTTGTCGTCAAGATCCATGAGGGCCAAAAACATGCGGCTCCAAAAGATTGCCACCTCGCAACTCGAGGCTGGATGGTGCGCTGTCGAGTGACTGCGCGAATGAGACGCTTCTCATTTCACAGCCAGCGGGGTAGCCATGATGCCCACCCAAATTGATGATGGTAATAATAAGCTCGACGACCAGAACTTGGCAGACTACACACGAAAAGGTTGGGGTAAAAAAATGCCGGAATTTTAGTAGCACGCGTCCAGCTGCGGCTTAGGGAAATAAAACGTCTGGAGACCCCAGAGATGATCGACGTGGTCTTGTGGTGTGCCTCAGTCGGACAGTACCTTGGCTAGCATTTTATGGAGTACAGACGATGAAATTGTGTCACCCTGTTTCGTGTGTGTCTACGAAGTAACGCCTATATTTACACGACTTCATGTCCTTGTAGATTGCAACAGAGGCTTACAAAGCTAGTATGGTCCCTGGCTAGGCTCGGTCATAGCGCCGGCCTCAATTCTTTCAAGACTGTTTCAAGGGCCGTATGCGGGATAGCCTACGAAGTAAAAGAGGTTCTACTTCGTAGAGACTCGAGAGCATTTGACGATTTATTTTTCAGGTTGGAGAATTGGCCCAGGTGCCAGGTTGTCAGAATGCTTGGCTATCCCGCCGCTGCCCTGCCAAGGCCGCTGCCGCACGACCTCGGCTGCGTGAATCCGCTGTGGAATTGATTCCGAATAGTTACTAGTATGATTAGTGATTATCCCTTCCCCGATGTGTTGAGTTGATGCCGGCGAGTAGGAAACGCTGGATTAAACATGACGTTGAAGCTTGTGGCGCAGAGCAAATCCAGCTGGTCTGCTCGCCCACCAACTTTGTCATCCACGACCACTTGGCCTTGTCATCCCATGGCCACTATTACTCTGTCATCTAATAAACCCGCAGATAGTTTGGGCGGGTCATTGTCTCGCCTGCGGCCAGAAAGTTGTGCATCGTACTCCGTAGAGAGTGTAGTATTTTTTGCAAGAGAATAATCCGGATGATTGTCACATAAAGCATCGGTAAATGTAAAAAAAAATTAATAATAAAAAAATTAATTACCTTGCAATCTATTCTCGTGGCGTCGTGAAAGCACACGACATCCACAGCGGAGCCGGGCTTACTGAACGACTACAGTGACTGGTCGACTCGGGATGCCGTGTGGCGCACCCTTCCATGACGCTTGCGCAACACTGTTTACACTGAAAGACCCCCCCGTCCGCTTCCAAAAGCCTTCTGTGCAGGTTGTTTGTTGGTGGCGCTAGGTGGCGGTCGGCCCGGGAAAGGGCAGCGCGCCTTCGTCGCACGACAAGCCCGCGTTCCGAGAAAGCCACAAAACTTGGCAGGCCGCATCGGGGAATTTCTCTGGGCAAAAGTGCGACGCCGCAAAAAAAGTTGTCGGAAATCGGCAAATTTTTCATGGCGACGTCGGGACGACAAATAATAGTAGGGACGACAACTCGAATAGATAGATGACTCGACATTGGTGGGCAGCGCAAGTGGTTCCATAATAAAAATCAAATTTTGTATCCGTAGGGGACTTATGGGCTCAATATTTTCCCCGGAATCGCACCGTCCGACGACTTTATTTGGTGGGCTGGGGGGGAAGAAGGGAAACGTCGAAACGAGGCATTTTGGATCCCAGTGGCAAGACTTTGGCTTGATATCAACCTGGATTTTGATAAACATGGTCCAGGGTCTCCATTCTTGGCCGCGCAAGTGCAACGGGCCCTCGCCAGCGCGAGAAGTACTCCCCTTTACCCTGACAATGGTTGGATGGTTTGACTCGACTCAACACCCTGGAGCCTCGCTGGCTGTTCGCGGTCCACATACTCCCAGTATTATCCTCTTGAAAGTGGGCATTGCTGCATCAGCAAGGTCATGGTCTGCACAAGTGGGAAAGCGAATAGTTTTCGCCCTCTTTTTTTTCTTGCCTGGCAGCCTGCCTGGCACTAGTTACTACCAGTACTATGCTTTTGGGGTGCATGTTCGCCCCCGGCCCTCCCCCTGGACATGAATATCCGGTAGCTATTACGAATAGTTTCCATAAATTCCCAGCCTGGTGCAATCCGTCGTCGTCCGTCGTCTGTCGCGGGGGAAAAGACGAGAGCCAATGAGCAAGCACGGCATCTCTTTGGCAGGCGAAAAAAGCAAATCTTTGCATTGCGGGGAGAGAGAGAGGGCGAGACAAGTCCAGTCCAGCCCAGATCCGGGGTATTTGGGTTTCTCTCTGGTGTCGTCAGTGGCAACCAAAACAAGCCGCTTCTTGTTCCTTTGGTCTCACCGCGTCGGTCTCTTGGGACTAACTTTTGTAATGCCGCAAGCGCCGACTAGGAGAGAGACAACACACACTCACACACACTGTAGAGAGGTCGATGCTAGAAACGGTACAATGCAACATGCATGCACAACATGCAAACGTCAACAGGGATGCGAAAGCAATTGAGAATGGGCAAATCGGCAGGCAAAAGGGAAATATCGGCAACACATCGTCTGACCAGGTACATAGTGTGGCTCTCGTCCAGTCTTGCTGATAAGTAACGCCGCTGCTCCAGCCAAACTGGCCCACCGTCATTAGTTATCACCTTAGTACCTAGTCAGCTGTCGGATTAGGGCAAGCACGTCCTCTCAACCTTTTCTCTCTCTCTCTTTTCCCTTTCTTTCCCTTTTCCTGTCATTTTGCATCTTGTTACAAGGGCCTCTTTCCCTCTCTCTTCATCCCTCCGCGCTACTTAACTAGGCTTACTTTTTTTTTTTCTTCCAATTCCCTCTTCTGGCAGCATCAGACTAAAAAAGCAATCCCCCTGCTTCGGTTCTAGCCTCATTCCTGCAAGCCTCCCCTCCCCACCACCACAACCACAACCTTCCACTTGCCCCCAGCCCTTGACGCTAAAACGCATTGTTGGAGTTTACTTTCCCCAAACTTTGCACGACGAACAAGGTTTCGTTAAATACAGACTCTTGTTCCTCTTCCTCCTCTCCGACATCTTTGCATCCTTTTCATAACCCAAGCCCTTCTTCCCCTGCTGTCTGTAAGCGTGGTGGACGCCCTCTTGAGACACACTATAGCTTTGCCGGCTTTTCCCCTACTTTGTATCCATTACACAGTCTTAATACAACATCAACTCACTACTTGCGCGTCTGTCTCGTCATCAATCATGTCGGGCACGGTTGAGAAGCACCATGGTGGTGTCTTGGACAGCTCCATCTCCAAGAAACGGGACGACTCGTCGCAGGATAACAGTGTCATGGGCAATGAAATTTACGGTGAAATGACCGAGTACAACGAAAACTTGTCGCGCGCCGACCTCGAGAAGCAAATCATGGCCCAGGGCCAGGCGCATTTCAGCCGTCTCGGCTGGAAGCGCCTCACCATTATCCTCATTGTCGAGGCCATCGCCCTCGGCTCTCTCAGTCTGCCCAAGGCCTTTGCCACCCTCGGCATGGTTGCCGGCACCATTGTCTCGGTTGGACTTGGTCTCTTGGCCATCTACACCTCTGACGTTGTTGGTCAGGTCAAAATCAAGTTCCCCGAAGCTGCTCACTATGCTGATGCCGGCCGCCTCATTGCCGGCCGCTTTGGTTATGAATTGGTTGGTGCCATGTTTGTCCTGCAGCTCGTCCTCCTCGTTGGTTCTCACTGCTTGACGGGCACTATTGCTTTTGGAAACATTATCGACATTACCAAGACCGGCACCTGCTCGCTAGTTTTTGGTGGTGTTTCCGCCATTATCCTACTTATCCTAGCCATTCCCCCGTCCTTTGCCGAAGTTGCCATTCTCGGATACATCGACTTTGTCTCTATTATTGTCGCCATTGGCATCACCATCATTGCCACTGGCATCCAGGCTTCCAAGTCGCCTGGTCTGAACAACGTGCCCTGGTCTGCCTGGCCCAAGGACGACCTAAGCTTTGCTGACGCCTTCATTTCCGTCACCAACATTGTATTTGCGTACTCTTTTTCCATCTGCCAGTTCTCCTTTATGGACGAAATGCACACTCCCACCGACTACAAAAAGTCCATTTGGGCCCTTGGTCTCATCGAGATTACCATCTACTCGCTGACTGGTGCCCTCATTTACGCCTTTGTTGGCCCTGATGTCAAGTCTCCTGCTCTACTGTCCGCCGGCGACACCGTCTCGCGAATTGCTTTTGGTGTCGCTCTACCTGTCATTTTTATCTCTGGTTCCATCAACACCACTGTCGTCGGCCGGTACATTCACGGCCGTGTCTACAGAAACTCGGTCACCCGCTACATCAATACGCCCAAGGGTTGGGCCACTTGGCTGTTTCTTGTCTTTGTCGTCACTGTCCTGGCCTTTATCATTGCCGAGTCTATTCCTTTCTTCTCGGATCTACTGTCGATATCTTCGTCGCTCTTCGTCTCGGGCTTCACCTATTACTTTCCTCCCATCATGTGGGTTATGCTCATCAAGGAAGGTCCCGTATGGGCTCCCCACAACCGCGTCAAGGCTGTGCTCAACCTGCTGGCCTTTGTCGTTGGCCTCGTCGTACTCGTCGGAGGCACATACTCGAGCATCGTTGACATTGTAAGTACATTCAAATTCGGACCCGATGAGGACAAGCGCTAATCATGTCCAGATGCACAACTACAGTCTCGGCAATGTTGGCAAGGTTTTTACTTGCGCGCCCATCGGATAAGCAACAACGAATATTCTTACGAATTACACGAAGTAGCACCTGTATATCTTTGTTTATTAGCGATACATATCAACACAGTGGTTGTTTGCATAATTCAAAAAATGAATCACATTATACCCCACGATGCTCCCCTTATATTGTAATGAATGCCGAGACTCATTTCCTGAATGGCACTGCTTCGAGTCCGACATATTGATCTTTGCATGCGTCGAGACATCCTTCTACTGCCTGGGTATGGCCCTCGAGGGACGCTTCACCCCAGCCAATGTTGCCTGCGTCGTCGGTGATTTTGACAAAAAGCCAGCGTGGGGGTACCCGGTAGTACTTGATGTCGGTGATTTTTGCCATCCGTACGATTGAGAAAGCTGTAGAGGCCGCTGATCCATGGGCCTCCGATGGGCAGGAAGCTGTATCTCGTCAGTAGCTGCTATAGCTCCGTGAATTTGCGAGACCCTCTCAATGGTGGTCATCATACATACGAAGCAACGCCAATCATTTCCCTCAGGTTCAGTTCCTCCTCAACCTGGCCTTTGCCGAATACGCCGTTCTTCTGCAGCTCGGCCACACGCCGCAACACCTTACTGGCGGAGACGACTGGCAGGCTGGAGCTGTTGACGAAAACTTCCATATTCCTGGGTTTCTTATTTCTAAATTCCCAACACTCCCGTAACGCCAGCATTTCGCAAGCAATTTCATGGTCCAATTAATTGATTGGGAGAAAGCCACAGTGCTTCGCTCCTCACTATGTATTAGTACCCCATATATGAAAATAATTACTGCAATTGCTAGGTACTGGTACGTACAGTACCGCGAAGGGCTAACTACAAAAGGACGGATAATAAATTCACCTGGATGAGCTGTGCGGCATAATTGCATTAATACATAGGTATGATCTTGAGGATGGGGATGTATCCGGGAAGGAACTATTGCTACAGGTGTGACCCGCAGGCTAAGGCCGCCGTAACTAAGTCAAGCACGTAGCTCAGACTTAGTCAAATAAACCTTAACCTTAGTTAAAGTAAGGCAAAAAACAGCAGGAAAATAATTCATAACTATAAATATGTTATAAGTCTAAGCTACCCCTACTAAGCGCTAATTAGTATATAGTTTCTTATTACTTTATATAAAAATAAACTAAGTAATAAATAAAAAAGTAAATATATTTAATTTAATTATAAGAAAAAAAATCTATATACCTTTATTAAGCCTTAACTAAACCCTAGCTAAAGTATATAATAGTATTTTTATTTTATCTATATATCTTTAGATATATAAGTAATTTTTATAGTCTTCTTATAAAAAGTTATTATTCTATTTACTAGTAAGCTAATTCCTTATATTCTAGCTTATACTTAAGGTCTTTCTAACCTTTTATAAGTAGATTTTACTTTTCTTAGAACTTAGAGTAAGTAAAAAAGACTCGCGGGACCTGGAGCTGTTAACCACGCTTTTCCTCCAGCCCACCTCTATTAGAACACAGAGCGAGGTAACCTGTCTTTTTGAACGGTGATTAGAGCTGCAGACCAGACAACTAATTCACTTAGTACATATCGTTTTTCTTCTCAATATACAATAGAGAATGGAGTCTCGATGTATGTGTTGGGGTGTACACCTACACGCTGCGAATGTTTTGCACGTCTATTCACACATTGCGTGGGCAAGGAAGAAAGTCGTTTAAAATCGAAAATTTCAGACGGAACCTTTGGCCGACGCGGATGATGTGAGGGACGTACCTAGCTTTGAAGGAAAAGACGCAAAGGACGCATGCATACCTGCGTCCGGATTTATGAGAGATCTTCCGCTGAATCTTGATGTGCAGGACATGAATGTCACTAATCGCCCCACTCTATGGAAAGGGATCGCTGGTAAGCCTTCTCACGAGCGGCCTCTCCAAGATCCAGGAACGTACTAGATAGGGGTTAGTTTAGTTATAACTTATAAGGTCCAAGAGGCAACCCACAATGGATCGCATCCAGATACTTTAAAAACTTTAATGTCTAACGTGCTGAGGTTGACATCCGGACACGTTTTGCAGTAGAGATCAAGGACGAGGTATAATGGTGAGGAATACTGACTACCACATATGTGTAGGCTGTAGTCTTCCAGAGGCTGGATATCTCGCCATTTAAAGAAAGCATTGATGATGGCTTTGAGGTCCTGAAAGGGTCGTTCGCGATATCGTAGGGCGACCCGCACCGGCGTAACTTCACTCATCTCGGGGTTGCTGGTATCAGTTGTGGGGGCGGTATTTAAGGGGATAAAAAACGGTCTATTTCTATCTCGAAAACAGGTGAGAGAGGTAACTATGTATGTGTCGCTCGCGTATCCGTTTTCTAATTCGTCCTCTAGCCCCGTCACGTGGGGTGACCAGGCGGAGACTCGACCTGCGAAAGCTCTTAGCAATTGGGGATCTCTGAGCTTACGAATGATGAGTCAAATGATCAGAGACGCAGTTGATGAGTGAGCGGAAGGCACAAGGTGTTCAGGCAACGTATTCTATATTGTGTGTAGAGAATAAAAGAAAGAACCTTGGGGAAAGGGTACCTGGTTTTGTGTGTGCGTTAGGGCACACAGTGGGTACCTTTTCCCCTTGCCCATTTTATTTTAAGAGGAATAATTCCAGCCTTTAAAAGAAAATTGATCTAATTGATGTAAAGTATTTCAATATTTAAATGTTGTTGTTGGTTCGAGTCACGATAATTATCGTTAGTGATTATTAGTCTTAATTATTATTCTTATTATTAATTCCTATAAGTCTATATGTTTTATAGCTATTAAATTTAATAGTAGTAAAGTGGGTCTAAAACGTGATTCTGGCTAATAATATTTTATTATTTATAATACTAGTAAATTCTCTCTTAATAGCTTTAAATTATAATAAAATATTAGAATATTAATATAGTATTAAAAACTCTAATATCTTAACTAATTTTAGTCTCTTTAGTCTTATTTTACCTATCTAGCTTAAGTAGTTAGTACTCCTAATAGTTAAGTAGCTTATATCTAGCTTTTAGCTTAACTTTTTATATTCTTATACTTAACCTAGCCTTTAACCTAAATATCTAGTTTATTCCTCTTAATAAGGTTATTTAGAGATTAGTTTAGTAATCCCTTTATTATTATATTAGCTAGGTTATTATTACTATTAATCTAATAGACCTTATATAATTTATATCTTTTATATAATTATTATAATACTATTATATTAATTATTAACCTTTTCTTTTTAATTATTCCTAGCTTAACTAAGTATTTATATAAGGAGAAAGAATCTATATATATAATTATTAGGATCTCTAGTAGTTTTAGTTAATCTATAATTATCTTTATTATTAAGCTTATAATATATCTAAGGTTAGCTCCCTAGACTATATTATATAATTCTAAAGCTAGGGCTAATCTTATTACCCTTTTTAACTTTATTAAGCTTTATATAATAATATTTCCCTTAATCCTAATTTTTCTATTATTAATTTAAGTCTTATTACCTAAAATAATAATATATCCTAGCTAAGAGTTTAAATCTTTATTATTTATAAATAATCTATTAATAAAAATAAATAATTTAGCCTTAAGTAGATTAATAGGGATATATTATAAGCCTCTTTCTAGGTTTT